>OVBI01000309.1:0-91843 GCA_900406495.1 Sisymbrium altissimum | reverse complement strand
GTTGTTTCTTATTTGTAATAGATCGGTTTAGGTTAATTGTTCTTTGTTTCTTTTGGCTCCGGATGATTATGTTTATGCCGGCTTTAGTTTCCCGTATTCTTCTCGGGCTTTGGACTTCCGTATTCTTCTCGGGCTTTATTTGTAATTTCTTGGAATGGTATGATAATCTACTAGTGTTAAAAAAAAAATTGTGGAAGCAAGTAAGCAACCAACGAAAACGAATAATGCAGATTCGCGTGGAAATATATAATTAATAACGAGACAAGATGGGACATTTCTCCAGCCCCTAACAAAGACTTTAGTTTATAAGGGTTTACACAATTATTACTTTTGTACAAAGAAAAGCCTTAATCAAATCTGAAACCACCCATTTAGCTTTTGATTGAGTTAGTAAGATTCGCAGATCTGTGAGCCCTCTTTATATGTATATTTATGTAATTATATGAATTATAGTATGAGTATTCAATTGAAAAGTGTGTGTGTGTGTGTGTGTGAATCTTAACGTTAATCACGCAAACGTACTCGGGAATTTAGGATTCGTCATTCGGCACGTAATTTGTGGGGAACATGTTAACATCTGAGACTTTATTTTGGTCGTTCCTCTTTTTTTTTTCACTTAACAACCCAACTTTTGATTGACCGAGTTAGTGTTCACATTACTTAGCTTTGTCTTCAAATGTTTTCTTTTTCTCCTTTCTAAACCCATCATACTTACTCAGAGATTAAACTGAATATTCTTTCAAGTCTATATTTTAAAACTGTGATACATGTTTGACTCGAAATTATTGGTCTTAGAGACTTTAGGATTGAATTTGTATAAATAACTTAAGAGTTTATGACCATGAAATATGGCAATCTATAGGTTTCATGACTGATCTGAACTTTGGTTAATGATTTCTGATTATACTTTTCGATCAATTAGAACTTTAAGGTATGGTATATGTAAACATTTGTTCTATAGTCATAATTAAAGATTAAAAGAGAGCGTAGATGTAAGAAAATAATTGTAATAATATTCCATAAAATGTAAGTTATTTGACTTTGAATAACTTTGAGATCGTATCTGAATATAGATACGCACGATAATGCACCGCGTACACGTGGGCCACGCAGAAGTGAGATGAGGGACGCTTGTGTTCCTTTTAGTTTTCACATCTTCACTAGATTCTCATGTTTCTTTCTCACACATTTCAAACTCTTCGCTTGAGGGTCAGATCAGATCACACCCCACATTATATGTTACTGCTGTTTTTTTTTTTTCCAATAAACAAGATCTAGTTATGTTAATGTTAATATTTGTTTGCATCTGCTCCTTTTTGACATTACTGATTACTTTTCATGTATCGACATCTTTTTACTTTGTAATATACTTTTGGGTAAAATTGTTAACCAAAACACTTTTTTAAAAAAAATACCTTTGATAATAGTTTTGAATATTAGTTTCTATATATTTAAAAAGTATAAATAGTTTAATCAGATTATCTAAACAAAATAAAGTCCTTAAAACTTTTTTATACGGATTTGAAACAAAACTTCATATCCTAAAATGTTTAAAATATATTCTTAATAAATAAGTGAAAATTTTCAAAACAAACAACATACCACTAGTATTAAAGTGTCCCTAAATAAAGAAAACCTAAAAAGAATTTTTCTTTTTTGACATCAGTAGAATTAAAATGCCATTTTTTCTTATATTTAACTAAAAATTAATGTAAAAATGAAAATTAGAATATAATTTTTTTAGATTTACATTAATGAATTACATACACCAATCATTTATACATATTTTTTCAGAATATGGCTTTAAATTTTTACGTTAGTGTTTATATTTTGTGACAAAAAAGAATTAAATAATTATTATTAAATATAAATGAAAATTACATTAAAAGAAAAAATGTTAAGGTTTTTTTTTTTTGAAAATTTCCAAAACTTGAGAAATTTTTCAAAACTTTATAGTTTAAAACATGCTATAAATTTTAGTATTGTACGTACTTTACTATATTACCGAAATGCTTCTGGTTATGTTTGAAAAATGATTGCCAAAAGCTTTTGAAATTGTTCTTGCATATCTGAGGAGCTTTTTTTGCTTTTTTGAAATTGTGTTTGAATACTGTTGAAAGTTTTAGATTAAAAAAAAAAAAACTGTTGAAAGTATACGAGAAACAGAAAAACGTGATTAAACGTACCTGTGCAATAATATAGTCAATGTGCGACATTGTGAGGCTCGGTTTGTGCATATAAGTTAACGTTTATGTTTTTTTTCTTGCTAAAAAGAGTTTAAATATAGCGCGAAGAAGATTGAATCTAATGCGGTCGCTTGATTTACATATGCTGTAGGTAATTGGAGGATATAATTATGAATAGCAGACTATTCCAACTTAGCTATATAGGTATCACGGCAGTCTCTTGATTGTCGTTAAAATTTGTCCCAATCTATCTTGTAGGTTAGTAATTAACTTTCTAGCCTACTTCTCATCTGTTATCAAGAGCATTTTAGTGAGAGATTCTCAAGAAACCGCAGGATCTATCATCTAAAGCACACTTGACATCAAATCGATCGAACGTGTCTAAACATTCTACTTCTAACCTTACTGTTTTGGACAAAAAGTCAGATACATCATTGTATATTTGTATTCGTATCCAGTATGAAGATAGAAACCATTAGAAATATTATTTGAAGCGTGTGGAAAATACTGTTGTTAGGTGGTTGTAAATTTCAGAAAACCTGAACCAAAAGAAAAGATTTGATGGAAAGAAAAAAAAACTGAGATCTGTTAATTAGAATCACATAAAAAGAAAAAAAGTAGGTGGAAACATATGATTTTACTCGAAGAGAGCAAGTAGATATAACACACATAAACTGATAAAAGTCTAGCCGAACTCGAAAATTCCTAAAACTGAAATAAAAAAGGAGACAAATGAAATCCAAGTGGGTCCCGTTATCCATGTCGTCTCGGTTCGTGTGTTCCTCAAACTCCCACTTTCACTGTTCTTTTTCTTTCTTCTTGGGATGTCCGATAGCAAATACAATAACAAAAAAATAATATTAATAACAAAGTACGAAAAAAAAATTCATATCTCTCATAACACTTGCAGTCTTGCACAGTGTCTCCCATGTTACCGTACAAAGTCCACATCTCAGTTTCTTCCACATTTCCTATATATGTATATATATATGCCTTCACCCATCAACCTCCTCTTATTATAACCCCATTGTTCTCTCCCTCTCTCTCAAAACATACTTCTACATATTTTAATGGAGGAGTTTGATTTTAGGTCAAAGACATCTACTTCTCGTCTAAAGCTATTTGGATTCAGCGTCGATGGAGAAGAAGATTTCTCCGATCAGTCAGTGAAAGCTAACCAATCATCCATATCGCCGGACTCTAGCGAGCTCCCGGTGGGATCCTCCGAAAGAAGTGGCGGTGGTGTACGAAGCCGAGGCGGAGGAGGAGGAGGAGAACGTAAGTACGAGTGTCAATACTGTTGCAGGGAGTTTGGTAACTCTCAAGCTTTGGGCGGTCACCAAAACGCTCACAAGAAAGAGCGTCAGCAACTCAAACGTGCTCAGCTTCAAGCTACACGAAACGCTGCCGCTAATTTCTCTAACGCTGGATCAGCGTCTCCGTTTTTACGGAATCCTATAGTCTCAGCCTTTGCTCCTCCGCCTCATCTCCTATCATCCGCCGTTTCTCCACCGGGGGGAGGAGGTTCTTGGATGTATCTTCCACGTGTATCACCGTCTCAGCTACACGTGTCACATGGGTGCGTGATACAGGATGGTGCCGGTGGTGGAGGCGCTGGTGCGGGTGCGGTTGGTTTCTCGTATGATTCTGGATTTGGGTTTAATGGGCCTCAGATGAGACACGTTCAGGCTCATGGGCCGAGACCATCGGTGAATGGGTTTTCGAGAGAAGTAGGACCCACTTTTGATGATGGATTAGGGTTGGATTTGCATCTGAGTCTTGCGCCAGCTGGTCATTAACGTTTAATCATGCCCCTGCAAGTATAGCAGGAGGTTAGCTCTCGTGTATATTTTTTTTCTACATTTTAATTGATTTTATTTATTTTTAGTGATTATAAATTCCGGTTATTGTCTGTTTGCAAGAAGTACTTCTCAAAATGCTTAACCAATTCGTTGACAAAAAAAAAAAATGTTTAACCAATTCATGATCAAAATTTCCAGAAGGTAATCTATTGTTGAGACTCTAAGAAAATTATATAAATAAGACAATAAGACCGGGGACGTGAAAGAACAAATATAAAATAGGGAAAAGTCGTCAGGTATACGGTAAAGACATAGATTCTTCGATCTAACTGAGGTTAAAAAGAAATGTCTTAATTGATGTCTAACCTAACATTATTGTAGAAAAAGTAAGATTATGACGCAGGACTGTAGAATGACAAAATTGTAGAAATTATTATCTTGAATTAAATATGAAAATTATTAAACTTAATACAATTGCAAAATCATATGTATATTAATTTGTTTTGTTTTTGCTACTAAAATTCAGGCATAGTAGATGGTTACAAAAGAAAAAAAAGAAAGAAAGTGATGTTGAGGAATGTTTAAATAGTCAAAACTTACAAAACTATAAAATAATAGAATTACACTATTCTGATCCATTGGATCTTAGTTCTTCTTAAACCGATCTATACACGATTTTATGCTGCCGAATAATATATATACAAATTAAGGTGGGTATGAAAACTCTAAAAAAAAAACATTCTTACAAGTTTGCTGGAACTCTAGTTTAGTCAAAAGGTTTTACAGTCGATAATTTTATCTGCTCCAAAAAAATTATAATAGACATGCGAGACCACGGAATAGCACAGAAAGATTTCCAATTAAGTTTATCTGTATTCATCTGTAAAAGTTGCATTAAAAATCTTTGAGTTGACCACTAATTTAAAGGGTTTTCACGTCTAAGCTGACATTTAAAAACAAAAACAAAAAACTATATTTTCATATGAATGTGGATGTGTGTATATTACCAAAAGAAGAACAGTTTTCTATTACAAAATGTATGGCGTAACATTTAGAAAATATTACATGCCACAAGCTAGGGAGAATCCCCCGGATACCGGAATTGAGATGATAAAATTATTCTAATCTACCATATGATATATTAATATGTAGCGAGGCAGGCCAGCGCATTTCATGTTTAAACATGAAATGGGATCCTAGTCACCATGACCCAATAATTTATATACAAGACACAAAGTATCTTTGTTTTAGGAGTTTTAATAATGCAAGACACATATATATAGATATGTATATATGTTTATGGGTTATGGGAATTTGGGTAGCTGGGCAGTACGATTTTTGTGATCAAACTTAAAAAAAGTTTGGAAAGTACTTTTGAACATTGATTTGTTAGAGGATTAGAGGGTTGGATGGATCAATTCTAAGTTTGGTATCAGAACATTCCACGTAGACACCTACTTTTCTATCACTTGGGGAAATTGGCGTCTCCATAGTTGCTAAGGAGCTTCTTTACTATGAGTCATCTGTCGTTTCGAATCCTTGTTGTTTCGTATCAAAAGTGTGATTTCCAGAAATATAAGTAAAGGCGATTTTATAATTCTCTTCAAAAAAAAAAAATATTTTTCCCCCGAAAAAAATAAAATAAATAATCCCACAAATTTTCGAAAAGGAAAATATTTCAAAAGCTTATGGTTAGCTCTCACGGTGCCACTTGGTCCTCTTAAGTCTCAGCTTTGACTGAGTCCACTAGTCCAATAGATCTAGGTAATTTTCCATGCGAATTGAATACACAACCCAATTAATATTTGTAATTGAATACAAAAAATAAGAACTAATGTATATGAATCTATCATATAAATATAGGGAGTAGAAACCCACTTCCTTGGTGATGGTCTGGCAACTACATACATGTGCGTATCTGTAAAAGGTACCCTTTTGGAGGGGAAACTTTTTTCAAGAGTCCCAAAACGTGTTCTTTTGCTGCATCATGTGTCCTCTTTAAGGAATCATCAAAGTACCCATCACACCATCAATCATGCAATGTATATACCCTAATCTAAAAGAAACCCTCTAAGTGATAACTCGTTGTCAAAAAAAGTTATTACTCTTGAGGATGCGTCTTATATTTGCTTTTGCTTTTTACCACTCTGACCACTACGCATTATAGATTGGTTATACTCTCATCTCCGTACAGTATCAAACCTCAACATTATTTTTTCAATAATATACCATGCATATGTATATGCATCCACATTCCCCCCGATACTGAACACACAAAATAAAGTAAAAGAAAACAATGATTCTACCTGTTATTTTTTCTTACAATTAGGACAGTATGTCCAGACTTTAGACATACCAATACCAAAATCTCGAATAACATGTGTAAAATATTATACATCCACATGAAAGAAATTATGGCGTTTATTATAGAATTCATCACGCTTGGGGTCCGATTGTATGTCGACGTTCCGCGTTTACTAGTTAATATGTTGGTTCACATTAGAAAAAAAAAAAAAAGCATAGCATATATTGCAATATATTTTTTACCTTGCATCTTTTAAAATTATAAACACAAACATGTAACAATTTTGTTCTTCCACGTGTATTCTTGTTTTCGTTTTGTATGATACAGAAAACAACACTAAAAAACTTACCTCTTCCAAAGATTAACATAACAGTTAAACATATAAACTCAAATTAACGCAAGCCAAAATAAATACAAATAATATTAGTCGATTAACAGTAGACAAATAATATTAGTCGATTATATGCATATGGCAATTTTTTTTTTCTTTTAAGTTGATGATGGATTATCGTAAGCAAGTGCCAGACCATTTGTGTGGGTCTTGAACATAAGTTTTGTTTCCTTTTCCCTCCTCTTAGACGCGACGAAAATAATTGTGGGTTCATAAGAGGACATACGATTTCTTAACTCTTTCAATACGGAACTTAGCTATTCCATACATATATGTGTTACGGTATTTACTTGAACATGGTATAAATAAATCTTGATCTGATACGTTTAAATCCTTTTTCAGATCTATAGCGGATACAATTTGTGTTCATTTTTCGTATTTTATGCATAAATTAGAAACAGGGCAGCGAATTCATCAGAAATTAACCCCTAATGTGGAGATAAGGTAATGTCAAAAGTACGTTGGACGTTTTGGTACGTAGGTTAGGGACAAGCACTAAGACACATGATAGGGCTTGCGTGGAAATTAAGTGATAGGACATGAGAAAGAAGAACAATCCCTAGGGCTTGGCTTTCGTTGACGTGAAATATGGAAAGATAAGAAAGATGCTGTGTATGTTTGTCGAAGTCTCGTTGGTTCCAGTGAGTCTTTAACTTGTAGACCCAAAGAAAGTTCCTTTCTTTCTAAACCTTTTGCAATTATGATGTCGATGGAGGAATTCTATATAGGATAAGAATAAAGTACTAGATCTTGTCGGGATAACCCTTTTCCTCCTTTTATTCAAGATTCTCGTTAGTTAGAAAATATGATTATCAATGAGGAAGTTACATGTGCTATGTATTTGAAATCAACTCAAATGAGCTTTCATACGTTCTTCACACGTTAGACGTATTATCTTTGTTTTCTGGTAAACCATAATGTTTGGGCCCTAGACCCCTTAATCATTCGGCATAGCTAGTACAAGTGGATGGATAATACTCTTTGGGTATTAACTTTCCGTCCCAAGCGAAAGATCAAACTTCGGTACATAGCTGAAGTGTGTCTTGGATTACATATTCCCATTTTTTAATGAAAAACCATGAAAGAAAAATCTATTGACCCCGTAATTAGATAAGTTGATCCGATGATCTAGTCTCCGAAGACAAACTCCTTCTTTTTCCGTTCGATTTTAAGAAACATTGATTACTAGTGTTTACGCAAAATCCAATAAGAGATCCCTATGACTTTAAGTAACTCACATGGGGCGTTATGTATGCTCGTTTTCGTTCATTTCTTAAGTCGTTGGTCCACAAAAAGATATCCTTTTGCAATTGAATTGACCTGAGGACCCAAGAAAACTAAAGACAAAAGTGCAAGTACGTCCTTCAATACATATATTATAATATACGATTCATTATGAAGACTCAAAGTGGACTAGCGTACGAGACTGTCCTACCACTACCAGTTTCAGAACACATTACGACGCAAAAGTGGTTAATAAACATATCTGAGTCTGAGTCTTGTCGATCTCTCATTCGTTGCTTCATCACCTCTTCCTCTCTTTGTTTCTCACTATCGTCGGCAACTCTGCATGTTATTTTTACCACAAAAAAAAAAACTCTGCACGTTTTGCGAATAATACATATGGATTTCATGCGAATATGCAACGATTGGAAGGCCCAATAAAATGGCTAAGCGCGAATTAACCTAGGCCCATAAACTTTGTGAATGGGAAAACTCTCATTAGAGGTCCCGGGCAAGCCCAATATTTAAGTTCTTGGAAATCATGGAAGTTGTAAAACTTAAATTGAGATAACTGGATAGTAAATACCCAAATAGAGCAAAATAATGATTCTCCACCGATCTCAAAAATATGATGCGGAGAAAATTAATAATACAAAAATGATGCGAAACATGAAAAACAGTACAAGAACAAACGATTATAAATTCAAAAAGTAATTAGAACACCAATCATGCAAATACCCGCTCTTGCATCCTCATCTCATCGTAGAACTTTTCGATGAATCTCTCAGCCTTCAGGTCAATTGAATCATCTTCATTGAAGTAATCAAAGGGCTGCGAAAGGTCCCTTGATGGAGAAGCAACTCCGTGGACACAATGCTGAGTATCCATCTCCATCCAACTTTTTGTTATTGTATCAGCAACACACTCATTATTGGACCGGCCGATGCATCGAGAAAGAAACAAGAAACTGTTAATGTGTTTAAGACCCAACCTAGATATGCGAATTCGCTTTCTACGACGATATCGGATAAGGGATGTGCGTGAAGGCGAGAATTGATACTCTTGAAGAAACTTGTAGTTGTATTGCTGAAGGATCTTGACCCTCTTAGCTGATTTTCTTAGTTTTATAGGAAGCTTGAGTCTTCTCAGGATCGAGACTTTCAGCATTTTCGACACCCTATGGAAAATGGGTCTTCTTCTTTGGAACATTTTGATATAAAGTTTAAATGTTTCTTAGAATGGACATTAATGTTCAAAATTTATAACAGATGAAAGTTTGAAGTTTTAGATCTGACTATAGTCAGGAGCGCCAATCCAACCTGTGAAAAGTCATGGTCGGTTGTCCTTTTTACAACCTACTTTTAGTTAGGTATGTATTAAGTAGCCGTTGGAGAACATTTGCTATATACTTTATAATATTTCTAATACGTGATGATATTTAAGTGAAAAATAAATATTTAAAATTTTAAAGTTGATATAACCTGCATAACTATGATGTATATATAGATTTTAAATTAAGATTTATGTTAAGTTTTGTTTTATAAATCTTTTTTTGTCAACAAACATGTTTTATAAATCATAATTGAAAAATCCTAAAAAATTTTAAATTAATTTAAATTATTCAAAAATTCGGAGAATCAATTTCTCTAAATAAATAAAAACCTTGTAAAAACAGATTTTGGTTTTTTGGATTTGTGAATTTTAAAAGTAAAAAAACAATTGCATAATAAATTTTAATATTTTGATTCGTATAACTGGAGATGCTGACATGAGGATTCTAAGATTGGAAAAAGTTTTTTTTCTTTGCGAAAGGACGGTGGTCGAAACTGTATGTAGGGATTATCTGAAAATTAATGGCGCGAAGATTAAAGATAAAAATCTTTATTTCTTTTTTTATTATCTCTAAAACATCTGAAAACATACCTTATAGAGAACATGAGAGCATAATTATTCATTAGAGACTCATAATGAGATTTTTATAATTTTTATTTGATTATTTCATATTTTGTTATGATTTAGTTAAATTAAAAAAAATTGAACCAATAGTTAAAAATTAAATATAATGATTAATAGAAATGGGGTTCTAAAATGTCCTTTTTAGAGACTGTAATTTTGTCATCATTTTTTATTTTTTTTGTTATTAAAATTCTGATCAGAATTTGTTTAGAAACCTTTTATAATGGTGCTCTAACTTATAAAAAATTGTTTTTATGTGTGTGAAAATCATTAATTTCTGTTCAATTTTTTGGTTCGACGTTGAGAATATATATTTTATACTATAATAAAGTAATGTTTTATTTCAAGAAAAGCTCTGAAAGCCCATGTCTTATTCAAAATTTGTACATATTTTTTTTCTTCTTTCCTCTATTTATTTTGTTATTTTAAATTGAAAAAATCGCTAGAATACCATCAAACTTTGCATAAATAACTATAATATAATGAAACTTTCAAAAATAACTAAAATCTTTGTACACCTTAGGAATTGACCATAAACACCTTTAACAAGATTTTTTGATTTCATATTAAAAACTACCTAAAAATAATTAACAAAAAAAAGAAATCTATGTCACAAACTAGAATCCACGTCACAACCATCAACGTTTGACTTTCCCCCTACAGAACCGCAATAAAAAAAACCGCAATTAAAAAAAAAACCCGTAGTTGCTCTTTGCTCTCAACCATAAACTGTCTTCGACGAAATCGTCTTCCCTCGATATTGTCTTCGACAAAATCTTCTTCCCCCGACATCATCTTCTCCGCAGTCTGTCTTCGCCAAAATCGTCTTCGTCGAAATCGTCTCCTCCGCAAGCATATTCTCCAATTGATATTTTTTATTTTCGAAAATATCTTTTTTAAAAACTTTTTTCTCCAATATCGTCTTCTCCAAATTGCTTGTAATCGTTTTCTCCGGTATGTTGTATTCTCTAAAACTGTGAGATTATCTATCGCGGCTGAGTCATATATTATGTTGTGGCTGAGTTAATTTTCTTTTGCAGCTGAGTTACATATTATGTTGTGACTGAGTTTATTTTTTTATCATAGCTGAAATATATAACTCAGCTGTTTCATTTTAAACATAACTCAGCCGTATCAATTTAGATAACTCCACATTATTAATGTATCTTGCGACGTTTCGTGTTTCTATATTAGACGTGTGGATATGTATAATCTCGAGACATTTATAATCTCGAGACGTGTAACTCAGCAATACGTTTTCTTTAATCTCGAGACGTTTATAACTTCGAGACGTGTAACAATTAAAGTTATTTTCCTCTGTAAAAGTTGCGATTAGGGTTCTAAATTTTTTTAAAAATATCTTCTTCGTCTAACCCGATTTCATCATGCATTTAAGGTAAGTGAATTTTGATTTTTTTTTCTGTATCAACTCTTATTGAAATTAATAGGATTTATTTGGAGAAAAAAATAAACAGGCAATGTGATAATATGGAGAGAGAAATACCAAAATAGTGTTGGTGTGGAGAATCCTCGGGTATATTTACATCTGGAACAACTAAAAATCCAGGAAGATTGTTTAACTACTGTGCCAAATATGCATACTAAGGTTAGTTTTAGTTCTTATTTGGCATGTTTTGAAATCAAAAAGTGTGTAATAATTAGATCTGGTGAAATTGCTGAAAACAGAGACATTTTCTCAGATGGATAAATGAGTGTTTGATCGAAGAAGTTGATGATATGAAGTCAGTGATAAGTGACATGAACAAAGATATGTCGGAGCTGAGAGTTAATGTTGCTCGGTTGGAGAAAGAGTTTGACGTACGGAAGATCCATAAATTAGCCATATTGTAAACAAAATTCATAACTCAGCCATGTCATTTAGATAAATCAGCCGTATCATTTAGATAACTCAGCCGTATCATACTTAAATAACTCAGTCATACATCAAACATATATACCTTAAAATCGAAAATGTAATTTAAGACATAAAAAGTTATATTTAAGAAAGAGATGATATGATGAAGAAGTTTGCGTGATTTACCAATCAGTTATTTCGTTTAAATAACTCAACCGTGTCATTTGTAACTCAGCCATTTCGTTCAGATTACTCAGCCGTATCATAATTAAATAACTAAGCCAAACTTCAAACATATCCTATAGTTGAAAATGTAATTTAAGACTTAAAAAATTATAACTTAGACTTATAAAATTATAATTAAGCTCATTATATTAATATCAAATGAATATAAATCAACTGCATGTGTATATTTTCTTCAATTTACAACTTGAGACTCTAACTTGATCTTCACATATATGTTATCTTACAAGCACTTCAAACTTTACCTATAAATATAAGTTGAGACCCAAAATCATATACAATAAACCATACATAATATAATTTCAATTAAATGTGTATACTTTGTTTCAGTTGAGACTCTAAATCATATACTTTAATTTATAAATGTTATACATTAAACCCTAGACCCTAAATCCTAAGTCAGCCGTGAAGTTTCTATAACTCAGCCGTCAAGTGTAATGTATATTGCGACATTTCGTATTTTGGGCGGGAAAATCAATAATTCAGCTGATTAGCCCCCCCCAGAATACGAAACGTCGCGATATATATTACACTTGAGGGCTGACTTATATGAACAAAATCCATAACTCAGCCGTATCGTAATTATATAATTCAGTTATATTGTAAACAAAATCCATAACTCATCCATAATACAAAAAAACCATAACTCATCCATAATACAAAAAATCCACACAAAACTTCTATATTGGACAAGTTCTTGAATTATGTCCAACCTGAATAACCTTTTATTATTCTCTCTCGCTCTGTCATTCCGACTAATTTTATTCTCCGTTAAATCCATACAAAGTCCTAACTGTTCAATTTTTCTGAGGCTTAAAAAAATATGCAACTGTCAAGTGTTAGAGAGGTAAACTGGTGGAGTATCACGCACCATTGTTTTCAAAGCTTTATTCGAGAACATGTAGCTAAAATGAATCTGATGGCTCGACTCATTCAATCCGTAATCATCGAGTACTATCTTCGAAAGTTCGTCTAGTGTTGTTTTCTTATCTATCTGCACAACTCTACACCCTCTACCGTCGGCGTTGAATACATATATGTTTTTCTTGACCCAGTTACCAGAAATAATAATTATCGGATCCATAAGATCTCCCCGATCTCTGATGAATGAAAGTAATGAAAAAGGTAGATCGAGAAGAATAAGAAAAAGGAGATAGATGACGATCTTTGATGAATGAAAATTATAAAAAATGTAGATCGAGAAGAACAAAGATATAGAAGAAGAACCCTAATTCCCATAATGGAAAGACAAAAAGACAGGACCCATTATGACATGGCAAATAAGAGCTGATGATATGGAATTTGACATGGAATATCGGTAACTCAGCCGCCAAACAAATCCGTGAATAGTATGTCAGTAATTAATCTTTCAGTTAAATCAACCGTAGTAATATTAAGCCAGTCGCATCGTTAAATAACTCATCCTCAAATGAATGGTATTCTAATAACTAATATTTCATTAATAAACCAGCCGTATTACGGCTGAGTTTATCAAATTTTTGTAACTCAGTCGTATCTAACTCCATAACTCAGCCAGCCGAAAAACATAACTCAGTCGGAAAAAATAGCTCAGCCGTCTCTTATCTACAACTCAGCCAGATTTCGACAAATCACTCAGCCGTTGTATAAGTCAGCCGTAACTTGTGCTCGTAACTCAGCCATCATATCATATAACTCAGCCGTTTATATAATAACCCAGCCGTTATCTCATAACTCAGCCGTTATCTCATATCTCAGCCGGCACTAATGGCTGACTTATGATCGTAAGTTAACCGAGCTCTCATAAGTCAAAGAAATTTTTATAACGCAGCCGTAATAAACGGCTGAGTTATGTTCTGTTATCTCATAAGTCAGCCGCGTTTTTTAAGTCAGCCACAACGTAACCATAACTCAGCCACAGTTTAAGCCGGCTGAGTTAATTAATACATGTCAGCGATTTCCTACGTGGCGCAAGTTTTTTGCTTACGTATCTATGGCTTTCTTGTAATTATTTTTTTTGTTACAATGTAACATAAGGACACGCTAAGTATTAAAATATATTAAAAACAATCCAGTAATTTTCAAAAGTTTTATATGGTTCTAGTTTTTTCACCTAAATTTCACGGTACTTAAGCCAACTTACCTTTTAAATTTAATAACTTATAATTGATGTTAATTTCAAATTTTGAAATTTAGTATCTATCTATTGTGTGTGTTTTATTTTATGTTTTGTATTAATTTAATATTCTTAGTGTTTTTCAACATTTAATTGTTCTAATTTCAGATGCAACATATCAATTTTATTTTATATTAATTTGAAATTTTGACAATAGAAATATTTTAAATTTAACATTAAAAAACATAAATTAAACTGTCATTTTTGTCAATGATTCTTTGCAAGGACCTTTTTTCATGTAATCCAACATTTTGCTTATTCCTCTTACACCTTTGTGTGTTTTCTTCGCATTCCCTTATCTCTATCTCAATTTATGACGGTAGGAAAAAAGTTTCAAATTCCTTTATCATCACTTTCACCAGTCTTATCAGCTGCGAGAGCATGTATTCAGAGTGAGCCTCGGTACATCTCCATAACATCAAATTCGAACACTCACTTTGCTTCATTCTCTTTTCATTAAGACTTTTGTACCATCTCTAGGATTAGTTGATGATCTCCTAGTTTCTCAGGCGATGAAGAATCTCTCGGTTTCTTCTAAAAAACTTGTTAATCTCGAGAATTGAACGGCAAATTTCCCATATCTCTTGTTAATCTCGAGAGATCGGATCCAAATAGATTTGGGGAAAAATCGTTTGAAAGGTTTTTAGCCAAAAAGACCAATAACATGCATGAAAAGAAAATGGAAAATTTCCAAGAAAAGAAGAAAAAGAGAGAAGATATTCCGTCACACGACCAGTGCCGGCTCTAAGGGCAGGCAAAGGAAGCATGTGCTTCCGGCCCCATTTCCATTAAGTAATATTTCAGCCCTATAATTTTCAAAATATCTTTTATCTAAGTTGGTTGTGTACTTATATCTTTTTTCTAAAAACTTTTTCTCCAGGCCGACACTGCACACGACACTTCTATATATCTATATAAGATCCTAACAACTAACGTCCGATATTTAAAAAGAAAATGCAAATATTTTGACACAATATCTTATAAGACGAACAGGAAGACAAATCTTTTATCTCGGCCAGGGCTTTCCAACTCAATCTTTGCCATTATCCATTTTTGTTTGCATATTATCTTATTTGATCAATTTACTTACAAGTACGTGTTATATTAATTTACTCATCTTACCCCAAAGATCCAATCAAACTAGGCGTTCCTATTCTTATGCTACGCCTAGTTCGTCAATTATTCTTGTTTTCTGGTTTTTGAAATTACAGACAAAAGTCACATGCTGTCTAATCTTCACATGTGCTGTCGATATTCCATCATTATACAACAAACAGTAAAAATTAAAAAGAAAAAATAAAGACATTTTCTGTTTTAAGTTTTTTCTCTCCTCTCTGGCCACAAAAGACAAAAGATGTTTTCATAATCTTGTCTTCCTGTTCGTCTTACCACTACAGAGTGATCCAATGCTGAAAAATCCGCCGGCGACGTTCGAGATGAACGCCGGGGGTGGGAAATTTAAGACTGGACTAACTCGAATTCCACCGTTCCCGTTACCGAAACTGTTTCTGGCGAGTGGTTTCTTATAAGGGAGTGAACCTGAGAGCGAAGATGATCTTCTAAGAGATGTTTGTTTAGGAAGATTGTGGGTCTTGTGAGGGTGATGAGTTTCCTTGGGAAGCAAGTTAGATTTAGGGTTTAGAGCAGAGCCTGTGGAGTTGCTTCGTGAGAGGAAATGAAGCGATCTGATTAAACCTTTGCTGTTTCGGCTCTTGTCGTAGTTGAGACTTATGCTTCTCTTGAACTGCAAGAATAATCCCTTAGGCTTGTCTTCGAAGTCAGATTCAGGATTCAACAGAAGCTCTTTGAGTCTCATAATCTTTTTTTCTGGTGCTGATCTCTGGTTGCAGAACGATGATGAAGAAGACGAAGAGGAAGAAGATGATGACGATGATGATGAGAGCGAAGCTGATCTTTGAACCCGAAATGTTACTTTCTTGATCTGGACGGGAAGAATCTTGCCATCGGAGAAGAGTTCATCAGCCGGAGATACTTCTTCAACAGGACAACTTGAGCCAAAGCAGAAATCGAACTCCGAACCTGAATCAAGAAGTGTCGAGTCTAATCTGACTTCACCTTCCGTTGAGTCAAGATCATAGGAAAAAGAGTTTCTTGGGCTGATTCTAGAACCAGGAGCCTCCGAACAACAAACGTCGATAGCCATAACCTCCCAGCTCTCTCTCTCTCTCTCTCTCTCTCTCTCGCTCTCTTTAATCTGCCTTCTTCTTGGTATCATTCAAAAGCCAATGCCCGGGAAAAGAACAAAGAGACACTGATGATTTGAAAAGAGCGTTAAAGAATGAAGAATGAGGAAGATTTAGAAGTCAAAATATAAAGGAAGAAAAATGAAGATTCTCAAGTCAAAAATGGCAGCTTCAACTTTTCTTTTGTAGATATTGTCTTACGAAGAGAAGAATAATGAGGAGACAATAGGAAATGGAAGGATTAATCAGCGGTTGTTTACCCTATTGGTTTTTCACAATAAAACAAAAAGAAAAAGAAGAAAACCAGCTAAAGAAAAGATAAAGGAGGAGGTAAAGAACAAATTAAATAAAAAAGCAATGTCGAGATTTTGATCTATTTGCGCAAAACCAATATAAAAAGATACTCATTATTTTTGTCCTCGTTCGTAAAAGATGCTTCAATCGTAGCTGTGCAGTTTATGGGATATAAATGATTGTTGATGTGTTCAGCATATAATCCATATAAAACAAATGACATATTCAATCAAAATGTTAATGATGAGCGGAATCTAACCAACTTTAGTTAATCTTATTAACTGCTAGTTTAAAAAATGAAAAATATAATTTTAAATCGTCTGAGTTAAATTATATTTACAGTTTAAAAATCAAGAATGTCCCACACTTAAACAGTATGTCGCACGAATACACTGAACGTCGATCACTTTGAGGTCCTCGAATAGCAAAACTATATATATAGCATTCATGTTTTCTTTTCAAATTTTGTTTTTGTACACAAGTGTTAAGTTCTTCTTCGGCAGTAGAATTTCGAGAAAAAAGTAATACTAATATATCACCAAGTGATTCCTTCTGTTTATCTTTACCTTTTTTGTTGGAAATGACATCTGATCATAGTGTCTGAATTTGAATCTACGTAGTACCAGAATTATTAATAGCCGAGGCCAGAGGGAATCATTTGATAATACATTGTACTTGATCATTGCCATAGATATATGGCATAGATATATGTCAATGGCAGTAATCATATCCACTTAGAACAGTTTAACCGCATATTATAAATAGATTTTAATCAGAAATGCATGTTTTTTGGTTTGGAACATTGCACTTGCAGCTACAAATTCGCTTAGTGATCTTAAACATTTTGAATATATGGTTTAAGATTTAAAATTTTATATAAAGGCATACGTAGAAACTGATCAAGATCATCAATCGTGAGATCAATAATAGCATAAGTATAAATTAATATTTATCGGAGGTGACACCATTATCAATGATAAATGAAGCGGCAGGAGATGTTTCTGTGAATTAATTGAAGTCTTTGGCTTTAATCATGTGAAGAGAGTATAGATCACATCACTAGACTATATTCTAATCGTTAGCTTTTAATTATAAAAATACGACTAGCGGAGCATGTGTTTTGGGTTTGATCGGATCTATAACAGAAAGTTTGAGAACATCGTACACGATCCAGAAAAGCATGCATCTTCGATTTTGCTTTTTGATTTTAAATTGATTTTCGTTTTGAATAGTAATGATGGTAGTGTTTGTGTTCATGTGTACGATTTGCATGCATTACTGAAAAAACTAAATGAGAGAGCAATTTATACGTAGCAACCAAATTGGTTTCCCCATAAGTTTTAATAATTAAATGATAAATGCAGATTTGATTCTCTTAATCAAACCAAATTGGTTTCCCCCATAAGAAGGAAAACCAACATTTAGAAATGAACCGAAAATTAAACCAAGACAAAGCTAAACCGACCTCGCTTCTTCACTCACTGTCTTTAGATAACTTGATTGGATTTTACTAAATTCCCACCCAATTTCTCTCATCGAATTCTATTGATTTTTGGCGTGTGCAGATGTGTGCGACCTAAAAACTAGTAATCTACTTCACTCGGTGAGTTATTATCTGATTGATTTGAAAGTTGAAACCCATTATTGATTTGGCTTATTTGATCTTTCTTTAGTGCCAAACACTAAAATTGCTATGATTATTTGCATTACCGTGATGCTGCAACTTCTTTTATGTTTTTGAAAATAATGGTCCTCAAGACTTCAACCTGGATGAATTTGAAGAAGCATGTCGTGTTTGATAAGAAATCTTCTCGATACAGTTATGATCTTTGAATTGTATATCTTTATTGTAACGTCACTGGTTTCAAGAAACACACTTGTTTATTCTTCTCATGATCAGACTTGGATGTCTGTCTCTATTGGGGGTAGACTCGGAGATGATAGCTTCATTGCTTTTAGACTTCTTCCAATAACCTTTTCTATGAAGCTTCTTTTGTACACACTGTCGACATTTATAAATCTCTTTCTTTCTTCCAAGCAGTGGTTTCATAAGAATATGAATGCAACATATATGAATCGGTGATAACTGGAATAAAACGTCTTAAAAATTATTTTAAATGACATCAGGAACTCCTTTAAAACTCAAAGTTTGAATTGTGGAACGAAAATGAAATATATATTAATATGTGTATTTTTTAGTTTTTAGGTATCTTTTTAGAAGAATTTTGGACAGCGGCAATGCTATTGTGGACCCTGTCATTGCATGCTTATATTGTTTCCCATCAGTTTTACACAGAGATGGTTTTCAGTGACGGCGTTGTCCTCGAATTTGAAACTCTGACTATTACATTCTCTGAGGCTCAACATGCCTTATGTGTGGGGGAATCTTCACGGTTCAAATATAATAAACACTGTGATGTCAGAGCGTAATGTTAGTTTTTTAAATTGAACCCTGATACTTTAACGGCTATGAAGTTTTGATCCAGATAAATATATCCAGAAAATTATCCTGGTAATATATCATTTTTTTGCCGCAGCTGGTTTGAGGTGGAGGGGTGTGACTCCAAATGCTCCTATACGAGGAATTGGCATTACCATAAGATTCATTTCTGTAGCTAGCTGTGTATATTGCCATGATGGGAGTATGATACATTTGAGTCGTCTTGAGCATCATATTAGGGAGGAGTTAATCAATAAAACACCTGCTTGAACTATGGTGCTTCTATATCTTCTTAGGGTTGTCATAATAAGGTCATGGAGCTTGATGCAAAAAGGTGGCTTGATTTCCACAGTGCCGGCCGATCCCTCGTCCTCCTACCAGGTGAAAACTCTGTTTTAAGGACTTTGTATCTACACATAATGTGATTGCCGTTGTATTTGTTGGTATTGTTCTTGATGCCCTTTTTCTATAGTTGTAGCATGTGTTATACGAGCAGATTTCCGAATGAAAGATTCAAAAGATTACTATGGGCTTTCCCCGGGTAAAGCAGTCTTTGCTAAAGTAGATAGATGCAGGGCACACAGAAAAAAAATGCAGCTTTTATGAGTGACTAATGTGGTTCCTGTTTGCAGTATGCTTTCCCTATCAAATGCACTGAGGTTGCTCTCGGTAGTGACAATGAAACTGTTGTTGAGATACAGTATGGTCCTGAAAAGAACAATTTACGCTTTTACATGTTTGTTATAATAGTGTTTTCTTTGGCAAGTAGTTTCGAATTGGGTAGCTCATGGCAAAGAGCCAGTATAGGTGGAAAACCAACTCTTTGAAATACATTTTTAACTCAAAACATATGTGCCTTGATGCTATCTAGGTCCTTTTCTTGTTTTATGGATCATTGGGCAGAGTCTATTGTCTTAAGTAATAATAGAACCCAACAGAAGTGGAGAATTGGCTCAATGAAATTAACACAAACTTCAAGTGGTAGTTTCAGATGCTTTTGCTGTACCAACTCCTTAAAGAAGCTGCGCTTGGAGACAAATTCCAGTTTGAGAGGCTAGGTAAAACATCAAACATCCCGTGTGTTTCCTATGTCATTTATCCAAATGAAGAGACAGATGCAAAAACGGTGTTTCGTAACAAGTTAATTTGAGGTTGAAAAAGATTAGACCCCGCAAAATCTAGTGTTCAACTAGACAGTCACACGGAGAGACAGCTACGGTAAAGCTAAGAAGTGATAACAAATGACAAAATCTCTTGGCTTGATTCTCACGTAACACAACAACTTTTTTTTTTTTATTGGCGTCTGTTTTGGTTTCTTCATCTTGAATTGAAGTATGTTAAAAGTCTTTAGTCAAAAATGTAAGCTCGTCGTCAACATATTCGAACCATAACCATTGGATCTCTCTTTATCTATCTGCGACTGCAATAGTGTGATGTTGATAGTTACTGTCCTACAAAGTGGCCGAAAGCTCCTGTGCTGGAGAGACTAAGAGAGTTTAGTCTTTTCACGCATGTGATTTTGATTGACTTAAAAAATTGAAAGAGATTGTTGTTGTATATGCTAGCTTTTCCTCTTTCTTTCTGTTATGCTTTGTCTTCGAATTATTTAATCTACATTGCTCAAAAGTTTGATAATTGGTTCGACGAATCTGGAATTTGTTGCGTATATGAATATGCTATAGAGAATCAAAAAGGCACATGGAAATATTACTGATTTAGGAAGGAATAAGGTGCTCTTTGCTTTGGGAATTTAAGGATAAATGGATAGTACTGCTCACATTATTGACCCACATTATTATTATAGTACTATTTCACTAGGCTCGATTATATGCTCTACATGTGTATTAGTGCATATGGCATCAGTATCACTTATCTTTTTATATTCGTTTTAGATTTTCTGAGATGGGACAGTATAATTTTTTCACATGATTTGATTATATCGAAATAACTAAACCTAAAACAGTATATCATCCCCATGACATTAGTCTGATTAGGAAAAAAAATTTTAATGACTATATATTGTCAGTTATTTCGAAATAATTTAACCTTGTAAATCCTCACAAACGCACGTGCAATATCCACAGTCGATATGTTAGATATGAGGTTGTTTCATTATTCATGTCTTAGGTTTGACTAAATTTGATTTTGAATAAAACTAGTTACGGAAGTATTTGGTTTTGTTTGAAGAATGTGAATTCGGAAACACGGAACAAGGAAATGAACACATAAGTAGGAGTCATCAACGTATCATACATATAACATGTAACGTGTGGTTGTAGGATTTGGTGCCAATATAAGACTGTTTGATTTGAAACATGATCATACCTTTTGTTGTAAATATGTCTTGTTTCATGAACCAAAGTACCAGCTGGTGTCTTAAGTTTGGTGTCTCTTCTTTAAACAGTTATCTTGACTTTTGACTTCTCTAGTCTTTAACCATACCAATATTAATTAACATACCACTCTACACTCTACCATAATTTGCTTTTCTTGGTCTTTGGAACCCATAGTTTCTTCAAATCAAATACTCGAACATGTTGGATTAATCTTTTTCTGTTGTTTATGTAACTCAAAATCTTGCCTTCTTTTCCGTTATACATTTTTAGAGTACAACACGTTGAACTATTTATTTCGGGTTCATAGCAATTTTTGGTAGCCTGATTTTTTGTACATATAAATTAATTTCAACTACCATATTTCCTTAATTAATGAACATTTGACCTATACAGTAAACTGGCTCCACCTTACTCATGTCTTTTCTCATGTTTAACAACCTCTACTGAATTCTATTTGAGGTTAGTCCACCAGTTTAGATATTAACCACTCGAGCCGATATAATATTAAAATTATATATTCGTCACGTAGCATCTACCCCTTAATTCGTTGATAACAATATTAAAAAAAAACTTAATTTTGTTTTCTTAGATACTGAACTTACATATAAGAAAATTCGTATATTATTCTAAATAGTCGCATTAAATAGATAAACATTTGCGTACACAATGTGTGAGATGTTTCGTTCTTGACCTCTCAAAAGTGCATCAATGTTTGTTCCAACTTTTAGTGGTACCTTTGGGTTCAAATCATTGTGGAGTTTCCATATACTTATGAAAGGCTTTTGAAGTGACCTCCAATAATTTGATCTCTTTAACAAGACTTCTCCAAAGCCATGCACCTTTCTCTATCATTTTGGTTGAAGCTCTTTTGAGATAATAATAATAATAAATAATTAATGGGTCCTTTGTCTTTATTATCCTATATCGAACCCACACTGGATATTGCTGGAGCACAGAAGCATAAGTGATTGCCAAAATATAGACACTAATCTTTTAGTTTTGATTAACTCTACAAATTAAAGAGTGGAATCCAAATCCTTCATGTTAATGATCTCTTGTATAGCAACACGGATTTCTCTATATGTGTAAACTCTTATCAAATGTAACGATCAGAACTTCGATTAACTTTTTCTATGATTCCACAGAAACGATATATGTCAATCAAACTCTCCTGTAATATCGTCAACTTTGCACTTATATATCTTCCAAAAGAAGACATCAATTTTGGTGAAGAGACAGATTATTATGTCCTTAAATTATCAACTATCCGGCCCCATAATTTGCATTTCTTGGATAGAGTCTCTCCTAGCTTTTGGGTTCTTTCACCTGTTGAGTTGAGATTAGATATGTTCTACCTTCACTAAGATCCACATAAGTCACAAAGAATTCAAGACAAGAGACTACACTATTCTATTACCCTCAAGGTTAGCCATCATTAAATAGTGCATGTATTCTGAGCAAACAAGTTTGTACATGTAGTACGAACAAATCGACTTAGTATATTAATCATGAGTTCAAATATAATATGCTTATACAAAAGACATGAAATCAAAGACTTTATAGCAAATTATCATTATAAATATTTATCCAACAACTTTTTATCACGAACTAAAATGAAAAATATATTATTATAGTATATGAAATAAAACCATGGTAGTGGGCTCTACCCTAAGCATCTCTTGACTGACTTAATCACTCCCTAAACTGCCAAATGTCATCCATATTCCACATGGGATCTTGTGTGACATCCTCGTTCGCTTCCGCCACGTGGCACTCCGCCGTTGATATGTCTGAATTTCCCATGTAATAATATTCATCCATCCCAGGAATATATCCACTGAGTTCTTGATCATTGCCTTCATTGTAACACATCGAACTATCGATGATGGTGTTGTGATCCATAAAGTGTGGAACTGTCATGAGATCAGGCATGAAATTGGGGCTCAAAGTAGAACCATCCATGTAGCTCAAAGCCGGGTTCTGATCCGAGAAATCTGTATATGTTTGTGTACTCATGGAGTCGTAAGATTGACAAGGAGGAACAAGAGAGTTATTGGTGTTGATGTTGTTGTTGTTGTTCTGGGGACAAGAGTAAGTAGTGGATGAGTTCTGCTCCATCTTCTCGATCAATCTAGGGACCCAGAAACTACGAACAGCGTCAAAGAACTTGTCGCTATTAGATTCGATGTTGAGCTGTCGAGCTTGCTTCTGAACTCTCGTTCTCCAATAGTTCTTGATCTCGTTGTCCGTTCTTCCTGGCAAGTACTGTGCAATCTTGGACCACCTTAAAACACACAAGTTGATAGATTATGGTCAAAGGTCGGGAACTTTTTGGTAATATAAAAAAGGATTGATGATGAGTTCGAGAGTGACGCACCTATTACCCCATTTAGAGTGGAGCTCGAGGATCAAAAGCTGTTCTTGGGGAGTTAGATTCCCTCTTCTGATGTCAGGTTTCAAGTAATTCAACCATCTCAATCTGCAGCTTTTTCCGGTTCTCTTCAGCCCTGTTATCGTTTTTAAAAATTAAAAAAAAAAAAAGAGAAAAAGAGTGTTTAGATTAAGTAAAGTGAAGAGTATCTAATAGTAAATCAAGATCATGTTTTAAAATAATTACCAGCACATTTGGCGACGAGATTCCAACGGCCTTCACCGTTTTGGAGAATGTAATTGGTAAGAAGAGTGTCTTCCTCGAGAGTCCAAGGCCCTCTTCTGAGCTCTACATCTTCACTTTCTATGAAACCCTTCTTCATTGAGTTTTCCATCCTTACTTACAAGTGCTATTTATGTGTTCTATATTTTGTTTTACTGGTTTTTTGGTATCTCCTAAGCTCTATGCATGAGAGAGAGAAAGATAAAGAGGCTTTAAATGCTTTGAGAAGTGAAACTGAATCCACAGGTTCTTGGGAATTTATAGACTACGTAGTATTGGAAAATGTTCATACTTTAGCCATCAGCTTGCTTTTTCCCAATGAAGAATTAATTATCACACGTTTTTGACTTAGATTAAAATTATTCCTTAATTTAGCTTCTTGGTTTAACTCATACTAAAGGATATTGTTATAGAAAAATGGCATTTCATAGAAAATATATGTTTAATGTGTATCACATTAACTTTAAGTGAAGTTTTAGTGAGAAAAAATGTATTAAATTATACTCCATGAGAAATTGTAACTGATACTCTTCTTTGTGAGGTATGATGTTTTATTTTCAAAACAAAATTAATTAGTTTTTATATATTTTTACCCTTCTAACGATAGTTTGAGGCTTTTAGCATTGGTTTGAATGTGGGACTGTAAAATTAATTAAACTAATAATTAACATATTTTATTGACGTTTTCTGATAATGAACGGAAATGGGATTATATTTCTATGTAAGTCACAGTGAATAAACCAGTATAGTTTACTGTTCGGAGTGATCACATAACCGGCTAAATAAAAAAGTTGATTTGATAAAAGAGTTTGCGGAAAAGAAAAAGAAACGGAAATGAAATTCGTGGCAAATATATGTGGGTGTGTTATGTAATTACAAATATTTCTCGAGCTACCATATATTCAAACCATTTCTTTTATAATTATCTGGTATTGGTTACAATTAATACTTAAATTAGACATCTATATATGCCTTTTTAAAAACAATTGTTTGAGAAACTATTTATATTTGAGAATGGTCGAATCCTGCATTGAACCAGGTTACCTACATATTCAAACAATTTCTTTTATAATTATCTGGTTCATGTATATGATTGATTAGAAGTTTAGAATATATCGATACAGTCTCATTAACTTTATAATTTGTGACAGATTAAACGGAATGGAATTTGGTGACTTAACCATATGGATTAGATGTTCACGTGGAAAGAATATGGAACAGAATGTTGGAAGAAGAAGCAGTACAGTTTAGATTCTGAAATAAATTAAACTTCACTGGTAAGTTTACTACAATAGTCATTCATGATTAGTGCTTATAATATGCCAAATAATTGATTTAACTCGTAGCTCCCCAAGTTTGCCTTACAATATAAGAAATCGGTATTTAGCCTAGTTTCTAGGCCACATCACCATGTTTTAATGATGTTTTGAAAGCATTTTGTCATACAGGCCCGATTCGAGACAAAACAAATTAAATACTGTCCCAAAAATGGTGATGTGGCATAAATTATCGATGAATGTTGGAATATACATAGTTACGAAATAGCTGAAAACGAATTCAAACTGAGCCAATATGACGAGAAATCAACGCTCAAACTGATTCAAGATATTATGCATTTACACAAATTTTAGATTTATATAAGTTGCAACATTGATGTAAATGATAAAGCTAGAAGACAGCTAATTGTTCTTTGTTAACGCAATTTCTAGAAGCCAGCTAATTATACTGACTTCGGATAGCATATATCCTTTCATACTTTGAATTATTCAAAGAGTCTTCCTAAGTTTTCATTTGTCAGTAAACTTTCAAGCGCATGTATTTTATTAACAAACTTGTTAAACAAATAATAATTTTGGGAAAATAAGGAAGGGCCCGTGTCGCTTTAAACCGAGAAGTCAAAAATGTCTATGTGCATGTATTTAAAACATTTGGCATTGCTAATAATACCTACTTACTGTTTAAACCAATCTTTTGGAGATGNCCCCCCCCCCCCCCCCCCCCCCCCCAAAAAAAAAATGTAAATAAAGCCTAAAGACCAGGAATAAAGAAAATAAAGTCGATTTGACATGTGTTCTCATTAGCATTTTACTAAATAATCAACAAAAACATCTTCACAAATTATCAATATGGTGGGTATGGCTTGGGGACTTGGGCTGCGATTTTGAGTAGTTCGGTTCGGTTTATCTCGGTTTATAGTTTATTGAATAATTAGTTTTTTAAAAAAATTCTTCCAAAATGAAATCAAATAAACAGTGGTTTCAGTCTGGTTTGTTTATCGAGTTTAGACCGGTAAAGATGATGATGGAACGATGACGACATCTCTATGCAAATCAAGTAAGGAGAACGAGGGAGAAAGGAGAAGAAATCTAGGGGTTTCACCGATCAAATTCGTCTATAGTTAAAAGATATTATCAATCGATAGGACTCGTAATTGACTTCAAACCCCTATTTTTTGTCGTCTACAACGGACACATGCATGTTTTAAGATCAAAATCCGACGAGCCCGAGTTATAACATTACAAGTTGTATAAAAGGATGAGAACTGCACTCGTTGTCCAAAAAAAAAAAAAAAAAGAGGATTGGCATTCAACCCAATTAGCATAGAGTGGCCACTTGGAAAGGAAATGTTGATTTAACACATACCGATTCACAAGTCTATAGATATTTTACAATAAAGGACGAGGGTCATATTCAACGAAACAATTATTCACCAGACCCACCCATAAAACATTTTTAGGAAAAAAGAAGATTGCAACTACATAGGTTGATCTTGAGACCAAGTTGCTATACAAACTGATGTTGAAAGCAAGATTCGGGTCAGACATTATAAACGATTTTGGATAATCAACGAGCTAAAGATATACAAATGGAACAAATGTTTAAAAGAACAAGTGTGTAACCAGTTGAGTAGTGAAAAGGGATGTGATTTAAGATAGAAGCAAATGGGACAAGGAGAGAACAGGGAGACGTAAAGCATTTGAAATAAACAAAGCATGATCTTTCTGTAGATGAATTCTCAATCTTTAACAGGATCGCAACATGAAACTAAACACAAAGTATGTCCTAGTTGATCAAAATCTTTGCAGACAAAGCAGAGACATATATGATAGTGTACCCTGAGAGCATCAAGCATCATTCAAACGATGGAGTTAGACATTCATCGACCATCTCCACAAGGTTTGGATTCTCTAGTGCAGCCGCCACACGCTCTTTGTCGTTTAGTTGTTTATTGACTGCAATTTCAGAGGAAGAAACGATAAATGTCTAAAACCAAGCGCGCTTGTACTAATGGTTCAAACAAATTACGGATATACTCTTTTGCGTATAGAGTGCAGTTTTATGTTTCATTTTGCTATTTCGAGAATCAACTGAAACTTGGTCAGTCTACTCTACTATTCTAATGGCGACAACAAGATCGGTATAAAATACCAAACACACAGACAAAGGATATCGAAAAATGACATACCTGCAGCCTCGGTTGCATGAGTACCTGGCGCTACCCTTATATCAATCTGAAAAAAGAAAAGAATAGTTCCAAAGGATTGAGGCACATAGAACATCGTGTACTAACATATCGCAGGGCTCAGCCTATATTCTTTTAGCAATCATCAGAACAATAGCTTAGCAATGAAGCAAGAAAAGGTTATTTGCCTCACATATCACGAGGAGAATATGTGTTGGGAAAACTTTTAATTTAGTGCAACACTTCATGAATACGATTACAGTCAAATGTTCTTACTTCGATTACATTCGCACCAACTCTCAGTAATGCGTAAGTCAGAAAATGGGCTCCGAAGCAGAGTATGTGTGGTTTTAAAGGCACTCGTAATAACATACAGTAGAGGCACACAAGCTATTACATTCTCTTAGCAAGTACCAGAACAGTTACTTGAGAATGAAAACACAAAGAAAGGTTATTTCCCTCACATATTACAAGCAGAATATGTGTACGATGTTGGTAAACTATACTTTACTTAATTTCTCGACAAATGTTCTTACTTCAATTACGGTCACACCACTCTCAGTAATGTCTAATGGGTATCGAAAAGCTTGTACCTTGTAACGAGAAGGAAGGCTTCGCATAAGTTTCACTCGGACACAAAGACCAATAATGGTTGCCATACTACAATGTTCCACAGTTGGAGTAAATGTAACCCTGAAACAAAAAATTTGCAAGAGCTCACCACAAACTGTCTCCCAACAATAAACTAAACCTTTTCATACAAAACAAAACAAAACAAAAAACCACAAGAAGTTAAAATTATATTATTACCTAACATAACTCTTGCCATCATCCACTTCAACAGAATCTTCCGTAAGTACTTTAAGCTGTTCCAAAGAGTAAGGATGCTCTGGATCTTTGATATCTCTTATATGATGTGCTCAAATGTTAAGTACAACTTAAAAATAATCCAATACACATAACAAAAGATAACTTCTTTGAATCTAAAAAAAACTTCATGGAAACAGTGTTAAAGAAAAGGATATCAAAAATCTCGAGCTGATCGATTGATTCTACTGAAAACTCATCGGTATTGCTTGTATCAGTACGAGCACGACGCTCTTTTCTCTCGTACACAATTGGGCTCTCGTTTATTAACCCAGACACCATTTTTCTTTTCTGTAATCAAAACAAATAATCCAATTGAGAATTCAAAACCCTAACGGGTTACAAAACGAAGAACACAAATAAAGCATGAATTTTTCAAAGCACTGAATCAAAACCCAGAATCAATCAGCAAAGCTTATGATTTTTTATGAACGTACGTACTTTCGGGCAAAGCTTTAGTTCGATTAGCGTTGATGGAAGAAGAGACGAGACGAAGACGATGATGTGTTTCTTCTCTCCTTCTTCTCAGGAACTAAGTAATAATAATTGGGCCTGGGCCTTTTCTCTTTACTTGGCCCATTTAACTAAATGCTCCTGAAGAGTCACGTGGGCTTATATGTCTTTAGATACTTTAAAAATAAAGGACGAGGGTCATATTCAACGAAACAATTATTCACCAGACCCACCCATAAAACATTTTTAGGAAAAGAGAAGATTGCAACTACATAGGTTGATCTTGAGACCAAGTTGCTATACATATTGATGTTGAAAGCAAGATTCGGGTCAGGCATTACAAACGATTTTGGATAATCGACGAGCTAAAGATATACAAATGGAACACATGTTTAAAAGAACAAGAATGTAACAAGTTGAGTAGTGAAAAGGGATGTGATTTAAGATAGAAGCAAATGGAACAATGAGAGAACATGGAGACGTGAAGTATTTGAAATAATCCTTTCTGAGACATTGCAAAACCCAATGAAATGATTAAATCAACACCTCTTTCTGAAGATGAATTCTCAGTCTTTAACAGGATGGAAACACGAAACTAAACACACAGTATGTCCTAGTTGATCAAAATCTTTGCAGACAAAGCAGAGACATATATGATAGTGTACCCTGAGAGCATCAAGCATCATTTAAACGATGGAGTTATACATTCATCGACCATCTCCACAACGTTTGGATTCTCTAGTGCAGCCGCCACACGCTCTTTGTCGTTTAGTTGTTTATTGACTGCAATTTCAGAGGAAGAAACGATAAATGTCTAAAAATAAGTGCACTTGTTCAGTTGTACTAATGGTTCAAACAAACTACGGATATACTCTTTTGCGCATAGAGTGACGTTTCATGTTTCATTTGCTACTTCGAGAATCAACTGAAACTTGCTCTGTCTACTCTACTAGTCTAATGGCGACAACAAGGTCGACTAAAAAACCAAACACGCAGACAAAGGATATCGAAAAATGACATACCTGCAGCCTCGGTTGCATGAGTACCTGGTGCTACTCTTATATCAATCTGAAAAAAGAAAAGAATAGTTCCAAAGGATTGAGGCACATAGAGCATTGTGTACTAACATATATAGTAGAGGCTCAAGCTATATTCTTTTAGCAATCATCAGAACAATAGCTTAGCAATGAAGCAAGAAAAGGTTATTTGCCTCACATATCACAAGGAAAATATGTGTTGGGAGAACTTTTAATTTAGTGCAACACTTCATGAATACGATTATAGTCAAATGTTCTTACTTCGATTATGTTCAAACCAACTCTCAGCAATGCATAAGTCAGAAAATGGGCTCAGAAGTATAGTATGTGTGGTTTTAAAGGCACTCGTAATAACATACAGTAGAGGCACAAGATATTACATTCTCTTAGCAAGTATCTAGCAAGTATCAAAACAGTTACTTAAGAATGAAAACACAAAGAAAGGTTCTTTTCCTCAAATATTACAAGGAGAATATGTGTACGATGGTGGTGAACTTTACTATACTTAATGTAACATAATTTCTCAACAAATGTTCTTACTTCAATTACGTTCAAACCACTCTCGGTAATGCGTAACGGGATGAGAAGATCAAAAAGCTTGTACCTTGTAACGAGAAGGAAGGCTTCGCATAAGTTTCACACGGAGACAAAGACCGATAGTGGTTGCCATAGTACAATGTTCCATAGTTGGAGTGAATGTAACCCTGAAACAAAAAAATTGTAAGAGGATCACCACAAACTGTCTTCCAACAATAAACTAAACCACTTCAACAGATTCTATTATTACCTAACATAACTCTTGCCATCATCCACTTCAACAGATTCTTCCGTAAGTACTCTAAGCTGTTCCAAAGAGTGAGCATACTCTGGATCTTTGATATCTCTTATATGATGTGCTCAAATGTTAAGTACAACTTAAAATAATCCAACATACATTAATAAAAAAAAGACAACTTCTTTGAATCTAAAAAAACAGTGTTAAGAAAAGGATATCAAAAATCTCAAGCTGATCGATTGGTTCTACTGAAAACTCATCGGTATTGCTTGAATCAGTACGAGCACGACGCTCTTTTCTCTCGTACACAATTGGGTTCTCGTTTATTAACCCAGACACCATTTTTCTTTTCTCCTCCCCCTGACGACAAATAATCAAAACAAATTGAGAATTGAGAATTGCAGAACCCTAACGAAGAACACAAATAAAGCATAAATTTTTAAAGCACTGAATCAATCGGCGAAGCTTATGATTATTTATGAACGTACTTTCTCGCAAAGCTTTAGTTCGACTAGATTTTTAGCGTGGGGATTTTTAATTTATACTAGGTTTTTCACCTTTTAATTTATACTAGGTTTTTCATCCATGCTATTTTTTAATATACTTTTTATAATTAATTTTGATATATTTTAATTATATATTTTCTAAACAATTACTAAAATAAAATATACTTATTTAACTAAAATATAATTTCGCACTCACATCAAAATCTATATAATTTTCAATATATAACTAATATTATAATTTCAAAAAGTTTCAAATAAAAAATATTATTACAATTGACATAATTTTTTTTACAGAGATATAATAGTCCAATTTAATATTTTAGATTTTTAGAATTTATAATGTTGTAAAATGATATTTAAGTTTTACTATTGAATATTAACATCGTAAAAATTTTTTAATTTCTATAATAAATACAATTATATTGACAAATTTCAAAATTTGAAAAATTACTAATGATTATTAGTTAGTTTGTAACTCGTTAACTAATACAAACTCTCCTAACTATGATCAAATAATTTATTTTATATCACATCATATTTTTTTCTTCTCAAATTCTATTTGAACTTTCATTATTATTTTTTTTTAGAAATTCATCAAATTTCTTATTAAATATCCAAAACTCATTATATTAATTTTTTTTTGTTAAGTGGCTCTAAAGTATAATGCTGAAAATACCATTAATTTACTCAATTCAAGTCATTAAATTTATCATTATTATTGTCTTGTAATTCGTTATATTAACTTATTAAAAATTAATGATTTTTATAATTACATACATTAATTTAATTTAATATTAAATGAAATAAACTATAACAAAACCAATTTGAGAATCATTTGAGAAATAAATGAAGTGAGTAAACAAATTTATTTATTAGTTTTATAATTAATTATAATAATGCAAAATAATAAAAAAAACTGAAATATATATTTTTAACATAAACTCATCTTCATTACTCCTTCCGTATCGAATTAGTTGTCGTTTTAGAGAAGTTTTTTCGTATCAAATTAGTTGTCGTTTTAAGTTTTCAATACAAAATTTATTAACTTTTTATTTTTTAGAATTATTTTTATCTATAGATTATTTTATTATTGGTTGATTGTGTTTAGGTAGATAATTAATGATGTTTTTGTATTGGAAAAGTAACAAAATTAATATTTTCTTAATCTGTGTGTATATGATTAAAACGACAAGTAATTTGATACGGAGAGAGTATATTTAAATACTAAAAATTAAAATATTTGATATTTATATTTAAATTGTAAAAAACAAAAATCATCTAAAACTTTTGAAGTAAAAAAAAAAGAATTTTAAGAAATTTATATTTTTTATAATTAAAATCCTATATTAATTATTGATTTTTTTAATCGTATTTCATGTTCATAATATGTTTTCAGAATTTAAAAACCTTTTATAATAAGTAAAAAAAATATACAAAATACAATTAACTTAAGATGATAATTTAAAATATTTAATTAGTTATTTAAAATTTAATATTGATAATTTCATAAATATAATATTTAATTTACTAATGTATTAAGCTTAAATTACGAAGACCAAATTTGTAGGACTATTTGTCAATTTAATTTTTCATGATAAAACAATAAATCCTATGTGGACACTATAAATTGAATAAAAAAAACAGTGTTAAAGAAAATGATATCAAAAATCTCGAGCTGATCGATTGATTCTACTGAAAACTCATCGGTATTGCTTGAATCAGTACGAGCACGACGCTCTTTTCTCTCATAAACGATTGGGTTCTCGTTTATTAACCCAGACACCATTTTTCTTTTCTCCTCCCCCTGACGACAAATAATCAAAACAAATTGAGAATTGAGAGGCGTTAATTTCTTTTCCTCGTCACCTCCGCCACTCTCTTCGTCTTCTCCGTTCTCCCTCTCCGGTGGGTGGTGCTTCTCACCGCCATCGTGAGAGGGACCCCCGTGCCCTCCTCTTTCTTTCTAGCCATTTTTCTCTTCGTTTCTTCCTGCATTTGTCTACAGATCTGGGCGTGCTCATCCGGTTTGGATGCTTGGCTTGTGAAATCTAGATGTCGGGTGGTCACTTCGTCTCGGGAGCTAGCTTGTTAGTGCTCGTTTCAGGGTCTCAACTTCTTTGGTAGTCCAATTTTTCTCACTTGAGGATGGTGGGTTGTTTGGATCCACAGTGTTGGAGTCTTTGTGAGTATCGTCTATCTCTCTTCCGACTCCTTGTTTGCTCCACCGTCGTGCTCTGTAGCAGCTCGTGCTAAGGTTTTGATGACTCTTTCGGTTCTTCCCGTGGGTGGTTGAGTTTGAGGACACCTCTCCTCCCCATGTTTGGTCGACCTTTTGAGCTATTCCCCTCTCCGTTTGGCTGCGGCGGCTCCATCGTTTTCTTGGTCTGCTCCCTCCGGTTCCAGAGTTGTAGTCTCTGCTTTTCTTCTCCTTCAAAATAAGAGCACTAATCTGCGACTGAAGAGTTGTGGGCTTTCCTATTCGACTCTTGGATCTTCTTCTTGACGACAATGTGCGCATCACTCTCTGAATCTGCGGGTGTCCTCGGTGGAAGAACGGGTCTCTTTTGCGGTGGTGTGGAGTCGCTATCCGTGCTGCAAAGGTCCCCGCTAGATCGGCTTAGTTGAGGCTCAAGACTTTGCCTTTATCCGAGATCTCCGGTTTCGATCGGGCCAAGTTTCCTGTTCCTTGTGCATCCTTCGGGGCCCTAAAGCGAAATTGTAGTTGTTTGAGCTGTTTGGTAGGTTAGCTGCGCTTGGAACTTGAGGAAGCTGTAGGAGCGGATGGTTTTCAGCCTGGCCATTTTCGTAGCTCGCGGCAACTTTAGGTACTTTCTCTGCGACTCCTCTGGTCTGGCCAGCCTATCCCAATCAGCGTTTTCAGAGTTGCTCTTTGTAGTTTGCTTATAGTCTAGTTCATTAACTCTTCTTAGTAATTTGTTGCGTTTGTTTCTATTTTCTTTGTTTGTGTTTAGTTGTTTTATTTTTCATCTGCTACTTGTAATCTTTGTAATATCTGTCAAAAACTAAAAAATCGGTAATAAATCTTAAAATTATTTCCAAAAAAAAAAATTGAGAATTGAGAATTGCAAAACCCTAACCGCGTCCAAACGAAGAACACAGGTAAAGCAATTTTTCAAAGCACTGAATCAAAACCCAGAATCAATCAAGCAAAGCTTATGATATTTTACGGACGTACTTTCGCGCAAAGCTTTAGATCGATAAGCGTTGATGGAAGAAGAGACGAAGACGATGATGTGCTTCTTCTTCTTCTACTGAATCCTCAGGTTTCTTCTTCTTCTTCTTCTTCTTCTTCTTCTTCTTCCACGTGTTTCTTCTCAGGAACGAAGTAAGAATAAATGGGCCTGGGCTTTTTCTCTTTACTTGGCCCATTTAACTGAATCCTCCAGAAGAGTCACGTGGGCTCATCTCTAAATCGACACGTCATCAGCCCGTGCTTCCAGTCTCCCACACGCTTCCTTGTCTTCTGAAGCTCTCTTCTCTGGACCAGGCCCATTTAACTTAATGCAAGAGTCACGTGGGCTTACACACGTCATCAGCACGTGCTTCCACACGCTTCGTTGTCGTCTTGTCTGTAAGAAAGAAATAAACCAAACTCGTTTTGGTCTTTTCAACCTTTTTGATCATCGGTCGGACGAATCACTTTGGAAGATTCAAGAAACCATGGCAGAGGAGAAGAAAAGCGGGAAGAAGCAAGTGATGGTGGCGATTGATGAAAGTGATTGTAGTAAACACGCTCTCCGATGGACGCTTGCGTATCTTAAAGATAGCCTCGCCGATTCTGATATCATCCTCTTCACTGCTCAACCTACACTTGATCTCAGCTCTGTCTATGCTTCCTCTTATGGCGCTGCTCGTTAGTAATCTTCATTTTCCGTTTCTGTGTTTTATTTTATTAGCAATCGATTTTCGTTTCTTGTTTATGAATATCGGAGACACACGTGACGTGACGTGACGTGTACAAGCTGAAAATTGAGTTTGAGTGTTGTCTTCTTTGTTGGTAGCGATGGAGTTGGTGAACTCAATGCAACAGAATTATAAAAATGCAGCCTTGAATAGGCTTGATGAAGGGGCCAAGATTTGTGCTGAGAGCGGGGTTTGTGTTTCACTGTTCACCTCAACACCAACTCTTTATGTATTAGAGCTCGTTGTTTCTATGGGTTACACATAAAGTATCTCTTTTTGGTTGTGTAACAGGTTAAACCAAAGGCAGTGATGGAATTTGGAAATCCTAAAGAAGCGATATGTGATGCTGTTGAGAAGCTTGGTGTTGATTTGCTTATTGTTGGGAGCCATGGTAAAGGGAAACTAGAAAGGTGTGTATACTTTACTTCTTAACAATAACGTTAAGATGATTCTTTCAGCTCTGGTGAGTTTATCTTTTGGAAGATGATAATGTGTCTTATGTTGTGTTTCTTGTGTGTGGGCAGGACTTTCCTTGGAAGTGTTAGCAATTACTGTGTAAACAAGGCTAAGTGTCCAGTTCTTGTTGTGAGGACAAAGGCTTGAAGACCTTTCTTCTCTCGAGAGAGTTCGAGAACCACCTGGCTTGCTGTATGTGTGTTGTAAACATATTGATAAATAATGCTCTGCTTGTATACTAAACAAACTTTGTGAATGCAAATAATATATAATTTGTTTGAGACGAGCTTTGCCATGCTCGACTCTGCAATTTCGTTGTTCCAATATATAGTTTTTATGATCTGATAAGTAAAGAGGAAACAGCACTTAGAACAATCCCATGCTAATAAACTCAGCTTCCACCAAAAATCCTGTTTAAGGTAGCTGCTAGTCTCACTCCTCCCTGTGCTAAGCGCTGATACACTATTGGTAGACGTGAATAAAAGTAATCATCTGCGGAAGAAGACATAGTTATGTTCTTGTTAGCTTCTTTATTTTGTGATTCATCAAAAGTCTTTTGGGTGAATTTTTTACCTTCTAGAGTATCTCCTGCAGTTACACCTTTGTATGCCCAGTTACAGGCGGCTTTGATTCCTTCGGATGCATAGCTGCAGAAGAAAGCAAGTTGAAGTTAAAATCTGGTTACTTGGTGGCTTGAAGAACAAGCACTTCTACTCAAAGGTACTGTAATCTTTGTATCTGACTTACATGTCTGGACATGGTGTCTTATTTGTGCAAAACTCCCACATCTTGACTTGATCTGCCCATTCTGTCTGCAGTTCATTGAATATGTGTCAACAAGTCATAAACGCTTTGAACTATACAGATAATAAGCAATTTTGTTCCATTTACGAGTACCGTGATATTCTTTTGGATTGCATCCACCATTCCTTCTAGCTGGGAGCTATAGAGATTTTCTTCAGCAGTCTCAATAATGTTGGAATCCCAAATCTGTGTGAATCTAAAGCTTAGAACTTTGTAGTATGATATCTGATGTTCAATGTATATATGCGTTTGTCAGAATGTTTTCTTACATGGTGAAGGTTAGCTTGTCTCGTGTACCAATGCACTTCGATGGTGTTCCCTCCTTTGTCCGAAGCAAAACCCACATGTAACGGCTGCATTTGACGACTATGCTATTCAGACATACCGAGACAAGAAACTGATCATCTCTATCAAATGTAGATAGTTATACCTGGTGGATATCACCCATGAAATGAGATAAGAAGAGCAGTGCCTCTGTTAAGTTGTCTGACAACAAGTAAAACAGATTAGAAGAGAACATGTTGAGGGAGATAGAAGATGAGGGAACTGGTGTGGATAAGTTTTGGGGATACATTGCGACTTAGATGCAGTTTTGTAGGTAAGAAGCTGTGTAGTGTAATTGTAGATGGCTCCTGCAACGCATCTTCCTTTCTCTCCATTTTCGTCCTTACAGTCCCCTTTTAGACTCCAAAACAAACAAAACCACATAAGAAAATGTGGTTGAAAATCTTCTCACTTGAATGTTTTTATGAAACAAAGTCTCACTATTGTACTGGTAGGAACATGCATCAGGAGTGTTGATGTAGTGAAGAGGAGCAGACCAATGGTATCTAAACCTGACACGGTCAGCCCAAACACACAAGCTTGACAGGTTTCCTTCTGCAGATTCAGGTAACAGCTCTTTCACTGCCTTCGCTGCAGTTTCATCCAACCTAGTCTGTTCTTCTCCTTAGTCATTAGACTCATTACACATTTATTTTGATTATCAACCGAAAGATGAAAATAAAAAACCTGAGCGATTTTACAGATGATGGTGTGACCTTCTATTCCCCAGCCATGGACGTTAGGTGCTGGATAAAGAAACAAAGCAGTGATGATCATCACTACATGTAATAACCATATTTGGTCTGCCATTTACGAGTTCTTTGAAAATGTACTTCTTTTTATTTTTTTCTTAGTGGTTGAAATTTCATTTAGCTCTTCTATATTATATGGTGATGAAAAATGGAGACGTATAAAAGGAAGTAAATCCGGAGATTTTCTAAAATCGAATAAGATGTGTGTGTATTGGTGTGAAAAAAGCTTTTTAAGGTCAAAAGTGAGAAATGAGTATATTATAATTTTGGTTGATACGGAATCTTTTATTTTCTGTTTAGGAAAATCGTGTGTGAAACCAAATAGGTTCACGTTGAAACAGATGTTACTTCTGTGATATCTGTGCATTAAAGAGTGAAGCAAAAAAACAAGTTCGTTTACGTGTCGATTCGAATTTATGTGTATGTAAACCTTAATCTTTACCAGATACCATTCAATATCTGTAACTACAATTAGCTGTAGTCCCACTTGTTGTAACTAACTAAGCTAAGCTAACTAATCCATTTGTACATTAGTATATTGTTATTGACCGTATTGTGAAGTTAAACCAATTTGATTGACCGGTTTAGCTTTCTTTTTGTTCTTATAACTTTGACCGGTTTAGCTTTTCAAACTCGAACCAAAGTTTTCACACAAAAAAAGCTCTCAAAGTTTGGGATGTTTCAGGTGATCGGCACGGCGGCTCCGGCAATGCCTACGACGGCGTCCTCCCTGAATCTACTTCCTCGGCCAATGGTGTTGTTCCCTTATTCGTCGAGACGTCCCTTTACACTGCCTCTCCGGAGCGCAAAAACCTTGAAATCTCTCGCATTTCTTGATCTCAAAGGAGGCAAAGGGTAAAGATTTCGGCTTTTTCTTTTATATTTCTGGAAATCTTTAATTGAAATCTGGATGTGGCAGAATGAGTGGGTTTCATGAGGTTGAGCTCAAAGTTCGTGATTATGAATTGGATCAGTTTGGTGTTGTCAACAATGCTGTTTACGCTAACTACTGCCAACATGGTTAGTTTTCAAAATTCGATCTTTATACAAATGTTGTTGTCTCTTACTGCTTCTGATTGTTTGAACATCAAAGGGTAGTTTCATAATTTGGACTGCATGATCAAAGTTGCTCCCTTTACTTGAGTTTGATTGGGAACATTTTGTGTATGTGGTTTATAGTAGAACCTGAGGATCTGTGACATTTCTATTGTCGAAGGTTTCAGAATTTGGCCTGCATGATCAAAGTAACTCTCTTTACTGAGTTTGATTGGGAACATTTTGTGCATGTGGTGTATAGTAGAACCTGAGGATCTGTGACACTTCTATTGTCGAAGGGTAGTTTCAGAATTTGGACTGCATGATCAAAGTGACTCCCTTTACTGAGTCTAATTGGGACATTTGTTTATAGTAGAATCTGAGGATCTTGGAGTCAAGGTCTTGCTAGTGCGTTTTAGTGTCTTGCTCTGATCACATTGCAAATTCTTTGTATTAGTTGATGTAGATCTTGCTAGTAAGTATCAAGAGTCATTATACTGAAGCAAATGAAATAAGTCAGAGTCTAATAAGATTCTAGCTTTAACTCAAAGGAAGTGGATGATAGTTCTGTAACTATCACATTCTTACACAGCTGTTGTTGGTTGTGTACATCGTTTTTATTGAAGGTCGACATGAGTTTCTTGAGAGTATCGGTATTAACTGTGATGAAGTGGCACGTTCTGGTGAAGCCTTGGCGATCTCAGAGTTGACAATGAAGTTCCTTGCACCTTTACGCGTAATTCTCGTTCCCCTCTTCTCCTTGAACATTGCTCACATTTTATTATCTCAACGTGTTGTTATGTATTTATATTCATTTCATTGCTTTTGAGCAGAGTGGTGACAAGTTTGTGGTGAAAGCGAGGATATCGGGAACATCTGCTGCGCGTATTTACTTTGATCATTTCATCTTTAAACTTCCAAATCAAGAGGTTAATGATTCTCATTAAGCCTTTGGTTTTGGTTGATTCGTTTTTCATTTTAAAATTTGTCTACTGATTTGGCTTCGTTTGTGTATATATATACAAAACAGCCAATCTTGGAGGCAAAAGGAACAGCTGTGTGGCTTGACAATAAGTACCGTCCTGTTCGAATCCCTTCTCACATACGCTCCAAATTTGTTCTGTTCCAACGCCAAGATGACGTCGTTTGATTCTTGACCACAGTCTCATGATTCAACTTGTATTTAAAGAGACTCGGAAGCTTAATTAAAGTTACTAAATGGGCCTATTATAAATTTATAATCCCGTACATATAAAAAAAATATATATATTTCGGATAATGCAAATGTTATCTTGGATTTCTCCCGCTGTTACAGGCCAACGAACCGCGCGTAAGCAACAGAAGAAGCAGCAGCACATGAGAATATTACAACTGAAACATGCAAAGAGTATAGCAGCAGCACATGAGAATCTTACAACTGAAACATGCAAAGAGTATATGCACAACACGATAAGAAGAAACTAGTATACCAATGGCCCTATATGCGTCAATGGATTTTTAATCAAACACTGAACAAACTAAGAACATGTAAGATAATTGAATAATAAAAAAACACTACTTTACGGATTACTGAAATTTTGTCTACTTTACGGATTATTTAAAAAAAGGGAGGAAAAAAAAACTGTTCGAGTATCTTCAGAAAATCTTGGTAGCGATTTAGTTCTAAAACCACATTTTCAAATATGTCAGAATCAGTGGGTTTCATGAGGTTGAGCTCAAAGTTCGTGATTATGAATTGGATCAGCTTGGTCTTGCGAACAATGCTGTTTACGCAACTACTGCCAACATGGTTAGTTTAATCTAGTTGCAAATGTATATTTGCATCCTCCAAAGTGAAGTTGGACGGTTCTTTCTTTGTAACCAACTGTTGTTCATTGATATGTTTTTATTTGAACTAAAAGGTCGAGACGAGTTTCTGGAAAGTATCGGTATCAACTCCCATAAACTAGCCCGTTCAGGTGAAGTTTTAGCAATTTCTGAGTTGAAAATGAAGTTCCTGGCACCTTTACGTGTACTAACTCCACTCCTCTCTTCACTTAGCTACAACATTTTTGTCGCATTATATCATATCAATGTGTTATTTTGTATTACTCATTTCATTTCTCTGAGCAGAGTGGTGACAAGTTTGTGGTGAAAGCGAGGATATCGGGTACATCTGCTGCGCGTATTTACTTTGATCATTTCATCTTTAAACTTCCAAATCAAGAGGTTAATTTCTCACTAAACCCTTTTTTGTTGGTTGATTAAAAGTTTGTCTACTGATTTTTATCCTTTAAGATATATAAAACAATGCTGCCTATTTTGGAGGCAAAAGGAATAGCTGTGTGGCTTGATAGCAAGTACCGTTCTGTTCGTATCCCACCTCACATACGCTCTCAATTTGCTCAGTTCTAACGCCAAGAAAACACCGTTTGATTCCTGCCCACACTCTCGTGATTTGCTTGTGTATTCTAATAGCTTTATCAGCCCAATCAAAGTTACTTAATGGGCCTGCGATAAGCTCATATATATAAATCATTAACGATATATCCGGATACATGCAACTCTGGATGTTGACAAAAAGAAAAGAAAATGCTAACTTGGATTTCTCCCGCCGTTTCAGGCCAACGAACCGCGTGTAATCAACTGAGGAAGCAGCACATGAGAATAGAAAAACAAGTTAAAGATGATTTTTAAAAATTCAGAAAACATCCAAATATACACAACACGATGAATGATGAATCAAATTTTGAACTATTTTATTTAGCAAATATTTTTTTCTTTTGTTACTTTCCAAAAGGTTTATGTATCAGTTATCACAAGAAACAAATAGACAGAGGTCCATGTATTTATGATGCAAATACCCGTGTTAATTTTCTCTTTTATGAGAAGAAACTAAGCAAGGAAAAACTATCCATTCATTAAACATAATTAGTTAGCTAAATATTTTAAGTTATATAATTAACTATTTTTACAAGCTGACACTTTGTTAAAAAAAGCTCAAGGAACTAACAATTTTTGAAATGAAACGATGATCAAATAATAGACACTATAAATGAATATAGTTTTCCAAATTAATATGGGTTATGATTTTTGCAACAAGGTTACAGTTATTGTAAACAAATTGTTTTGATGGATTACCATTCATTAAAAAACACATATAGCTTTAAGAAGAAAGAATTCTTACGAGTTTACTAAGGACATAGATAGCTGATTACTCCTAGATTCTAGACGCGAACCACGCCTCCATCGCACTCTCATAGCTGATTAGAGTAAAGCTATAGCTAGTAAAAAAAGTATTATCTCCCCAATTTGAACTTTAAAGTGCTATAACCGCAAAATAAACTTTTAAAATGGTACTTTTAAACAAACAAAAAATACAGATATTTGATACCAAAAAAAAAATTACAGATATAAATCATCCATGTGTGTGTATACTTATATATATATATATACTTTATCTTAAAGATACACATTACATTTCTGAATTCGAATTTATTTAATTCTTGAGGTTAATGGTGCGGTGAGTCATGAGGCTCGAGAGTTCAGAATCTTATACCTGTTTCTTTCCTAGAATCCAAAATATATTATAGATTAGAGGCTTTTTTTTCTTTCTTTTGGGTTGGAAAGAAGCTTAAAATTTAAGAAACGAATGACACCCGTAAGAAAATTGAGAAAACACTTTGACAAAAACAAAAAGAAAATTAAGAAAAACAAAAGACACGTAATGTTTCATAGGTAACCCTAAAACCTTAGATGTCGAACACTGACACCTTCATAGAACATAACCTTTGTCTTTTATGTCGAAACCAAAATAGTAGATTCTATGATTCTTAATCCATAAAAATAAAATATATGTCCTCTTTAGGTGTTTGGATGATCATAAGAAATATATGGATTAGAATGCGTCAGCGTCACTATATATGTCGTCTTTAGGTGTTTGGATGATCATAAGAAATATATAATAATAGAACAAAAATATCGGAACTTGAAACATTTCAGGTTTATGGTTTCATCAGGCGAAACTCAGCTTCTATTCGTGATTTGTCTTCATACATATCATCAATGATTAGAAAATTCAGTTATATCATACACTTTAATCACCAACTAAAAAATATCTACTTCTTTCTCCATCTCCATGCATGGGTTTCAGAGGCGACCACCTAAAAAGAGCTCTCCTTAATGTGGGAGCCATAAAACACAAAGTAAATTATCGAGGTTTAAGAAATTAATCAAGAGACAACTATTTTAAAATTATAAGAAGCAAGACATATCTTAAAACAATATTTATATAGTTCTTTTTAGTTGCAAAAAGAAGAGCTATATTTCATGGAAACACATATAATATTGGCTCTTTACTATTTACTAGCTTTTTTTTTTTCACCAACAGGACTTCTTTTTAATAATTTTAATTAGTTCTTAGCATTAGTCATCTTAACAACGGTCTTTATAGAGCAAAATAAACTGAGCTGGATATATGTTATGTACTTGAAAATTAGTTTTAATAGATTAGGCATGCTTTTCGAGTTATACTTTTAATATGCTAATTATATAAAATATAAAATATGGAATTTGATGAATTATAAATTGTAAAAATTAAAATAGCGAAATCACATTCTCAAATTACATATTTACTTTTTAATGCCAAAGTATTTATCAATAATTGTCCTTCGATTATAACATTTTTAAAAAATTCGCTTTCACTTGAAAACATATCTACTTGTTTTAATGTTTTAAAATATTTATTTAGAGTACTCGTCTTTAAATTAATTTTTTAGTTAATACTTAACTTTATTTATATAAGGATTGATTACTATTTTATAGATCTGAATTTTTCAGCGACGCAGTTATAAAACTTAAATTTCGTATACATTTTTTTAGAAGATCTGGTTTACTAGTATAAGACGATTTCCTTTGAAAACTAACATTAATTAAGTCCAAAGCTTAATCATACGAAATGAATATTATTAACACCTGAACTGCTCAACAAATGAAGTTTATTGTTACTTGAAAGTCGCATAAAGAGACTATACATCGAATTCGCTGAGGACCTGAAGTACTTCAATGGAAAAACTCATTTCAAATTATACTTACCCCATATATATAATATACCCGAAATAATCTAATAGTAATTCTTATCTTTCATGGTCGCTTATTTTTGTTTCAAATAAATACCATTTTCATTTTTCACGTTGTATTTATAGTTTGGTGAGAATATTCTGGATCTGATTCATTAATCGCACGAGTCCCAATTTGGTATAGTATTAATTTACAAAGTAAATAATAGCGGGAAAGCTTCTTAAAACGATCACATTTGGAATTGCAAAATTAATTAGATGGATAAGGAATTAACACAAAAAAACAAGAAGATGGATAAATAATATCCTTCAACGGCAAAATAGAATGTACAGAATTAATACATCAATTGGTGGTGTACGGTCAATTTTTTTTTCAACATAAGTGTACGATCAAGTTCCGACAGAAGTTTGAGTTAAGCAACCGGTCTTTCCCGCTCTTGTTCCCTTTTAAAGCACCTCTCTAACATCTCATATTATATACATCTCTTCATCACTCTTTAGTTACTTCACTATCACGAGTAACATGGAAAACAATCATGAAAGCCTTCAGTTTTGGTCCACAATTCTCCAATCCCTTGCTGATTCCGACCCTAAGGATGATCTCTGTCCCGAGATGAGTAGCCCGATACTGGTGATGTCTACATCAATGGTGACAGATGTCCCGCCTGAACCGTCGAATGCTCCTGGAGATGAAGACAAGACTAGACCAAGAAAAGTTATAGCCAAAACTGGAGATAAGAACATCAATGAGGATGGGCAGAGATCTATTGGAAAACATATTGAGGTGGTAAGTTCGATTTCTTGGATATACGTATGTGCATGTATATGAGTTATGTCTTAATAGTTAATACGATCTTTATCGTATAAAATGTCAGAAAAAGAAAGAAGGTGCAAAAGAAGAAATAACAAATCTTGGTAAGAGACCACGTGCTAATGAAGCTCGTAATATTGCCGAGAAGGTGAGGACACTCTTTTGTTTGTTAATTTGTTTGAAGCATGTCTCTTGATAAAACAAGATGTGCAATCCTTTTATCTTTCACAACGCAGAGGAGACGCACCAATATAAAAACCAAAATTGAGAATCTGAAGCAGTTGACACCTAATTGCAAAAAGGTGCACACTATTTGTTTGCCTCGTTAGTTTCAATCTCTGACTCTGCCATTTTAAGTACAGATATTTGCCTTCTCGTTTATTAGTTAACTTATGTTGCTTACATATCAAAAGAACACTGCTACAAATCCTGCTCTCATTTGCGCTCGAAATAATCAGTATACCTTCTAATTGTAAGCCTAAAAATATATTTTTTGGGGATTAAAATTGTAAAACTAAGATATTGTGTTCACTTTTTATGAAACACAATAAATTAACGTGCAAATGTAAAAAAAAAATTGTCAAAAAAGGTAAAAAAAAAGGCAATTGTTTTGATTTTACTTATCCTTTATTTTGTTATCCATATGAATCTGCAGAGAGACATAGCCTCGACCCTTGATTGCATCATCAATCACATACGCTCGATGAAGCTTTATGTGGAAGTAAATAATCTCAATCATTACTCTGTCATATATATCAGACTATCAGCGAGAGAAAGTTTCATCTAGATTTTTATTTTGGTTTAAGAAAACATTTATATTAACTAAAAAATAAGCGATTTTGGGTGTTTAATGACAGTTTTTTTTCCCCAATTAATTTCAATAAAACTTTATGTTTTAATTCGATTTGGTTTTGATTTTTTTCCTCTTTTAAGAAAGTATTGATTAATTTTATGTAATTTGGTTTCAATTTCAATAACCGAATTTGTGTGTTTAATGACAGTTTCGTTTTGAATTTTGGTATGGTTTTGGATCATCTTTCTCGTTTGTTTTGCTTTGTTTTAGTTCGGTCTATCAAATGTTTCTATCTAAGAAAAAAAAAAAAAAAAACTGTCGACATAGTCACATAAATGAATGTCATAGTTTTACATGTTGCATGAGACACAAGACAGATGACGAAACTTGCCATGACCAAACTACAAAATGTAACGATGCAGAGTCAGAGCATGGGCCCCTTGTTACCACTTGGAATGAAGATGGACTTTCCGGCACCATGGTTCCCTTTTATCCATCCAAACTTCATCATGCCGCCGTTCAATGAATTTACACCAGGACAAACCAGCGATGGCAATCAACAAAATTTACCTGTTACAACTAATGTTCACAATCAACAAAGTGTACTTGTTACTACCAAGGTTTAAATCTGTTTTCTTCGTCATGTTTATACTTTTGTTAATTGCTGGTGGTTTATTAATTTAATAGTTTGTTCTTTTTTCTTTTTCGAATATGAACAATTTATAGGGATTCAACAATCAGCCGCGCTCGTCAAAATCTTTGTGAGCTAGTGGGTGTTTAATATGTTGGACTGGTTCACTCAAGTTCGTTTGATACAATATATATGTGTATTGTTTAGTAGTTTAGAGCTGTTCGCCCAAGTTTCCAAGACTATGGCTCGCTCTTTTGTTCGTTCGCCGCAGTGTAGTTATGTTGTAACGTTACTTATACTTTTGTTCATCGTAAACTTAGAACTGGTGTAGAGAATTTCTATACAATAAAAAATATGTTTCAGAATAAATACTTTAAATTTCATCTTTAAACGCACATAATATAGCATGGATTTAATCTTTTCAAAATATTAGAAAAAAATTTCAATACTTTATTTTTAATTTTTTTTGCTATATTTTATATATAAAATATGTACTTTCATAGATTTAATTTTCATACCAAATATATAATACTCCATTTTTTCTATTTGATATTTTAAGAAGTGTTTTTGTTTCACTTTATAAAATTTACAAATTTCTGTATAAATTTATAAATATTAAGTTATTGTGATTAATTGCATTCTACAGCGTTTTAATTGATTGATTAAACTATTTTTATTGAAACTAAGGCCGTGATTGTTTTAAAGGGTTTTAGATTTTGGTTTTTACTTTTTATCTTTTGATTTTTAATTTTTAGTTTTTGGTTTTTCAATTTTTGATTTATGATTTTGCAGTAGATTTTAGATTTTCAAAAGCTTAAATGGTGAATTGTTTAGTTTTTGGCTTTTAACCATATAATCTATGAAATCACGTTAAAAGCCATCAAAATATAAATTTTAGTTTTTGATTAGAAATAGTAAAAGGAAGTAAAATCTGGATTTCTTAAAAAATAGGAAATCTAATTCATAGGAATCCTGATTGATTAAAAAAGTGGATTTTAGAAAAACTAAAATTAAAATATATCCTAGAATCTAAAAACATTCAAGGCCTAAATGATATTTTTAAGAAAGTATAGATTAGAGAAATAAAAAAGTTTTTAAAAATAGTAAAAGCGATTATGTTGGAGAGAAGAATAATGATGTTTTAAACAGAAAATAAATAGGTGGTAAGAAAAAAAGAAAGAAAAAAATACATGACATAGGAGAAAAGAACTACACACCTCAGGCAGATCCACATACATAAATGGGTGGTCACATGACCCTAGCTAAATTTATATTTTGGTGCTACTAATATTTGCAATTAAGAATTTAATAGCTCATTTGGTCTATTTACCTAAGTTTTACCTCACGTTATCAGTAGTTCAATCCCATTACATACTTAACGTCTTTTAAGTTTGGACCAAAGTCCAATTTATGAACCTCCTAAACACAAATCATGGTTCCACCACCACGAAAGTGTTTTTATCATCACCAAAAAACTATCCAAGATCTGTTATCATATGCAAGTCGGAAAAAAATATCTAAAATCTGTACAAACGAGTTACTCGTATATACATCCCCTCCTCTCAAGCAATACTTTCACTACCACAAGGCTGGATCAAAAGCGCTTTAACCGTAAGAATTTACATATAGAATGAAAAAAGAGAATTTGAAGTCCTCACAAATCTGGCTCAGAAAAACAAAAATCTTCAAATCTGCTATGAGTTCACAACCATATTACTGTTGGCACCATATAATCACCAAAAGATTTTCAGAATATTACCAAACTGTAGATAAAACTCAAAGTAAACAAACAAACAAAAAAAAAGTTTTTCACAACACCAATAAGAACAGAACGCTGATATGAGATAAACACTAGAAAACTTATAACAGTTAAGACAAACTTTTTTTAATAAAAAAAACGAGAGAACTTTTCTTTATTTCCTCTCAATTGTTTTTTAATAAACATATATATAATATATATGTTTTAAAACAAAGCACTTTTTTTTAATCAAACAAAAATTATACAATGGGCCGGATAAGAGAGCTATATTAAATGAATGATATCGGAATGATATTAATGTTACCATATTCTTAAATTTATGTTGGTATCTATCATTTTAGTTCTAGCGTGACAAGTGTAAATATTTTATTAAATAAAAGTTAAATTTTAAAGTACTAATTCGAAGAACAATAACAATAACACTGTCAGTGCGATGTATATTACATAAGAAACATTTCTTCACACTGAAGGAAACAAGAGGAGATATTTTAGAGTTCAAGACCTATATGAGCACAAATTTTTGGTGGCTTAAAATATCTACATGAATGGGCTTAAAATAACTATATGGATGTTGAAGTTGCACGCAGCTCGATAGATATCCAGTATAAATTTTATGAATCAATAATTCTAAAATTGCGATATTTATTAATTCATAAAGCTATTAATTCAAAGAAAATATTTAATTTTATGTTTAAAAATACGTTTTGAAAATAGAAAAATTAATTTCCACAATTTATATATTTATTTAAAATCTATAGAATTGGTTTTATTTATTATATTCATGTATACACTGAATTTAAGTTATTTGGTCTTTTTATGTATTGAGAAATCTAGATGTGGATTATTTTTAGATGTAATTCGGTAAAACTACATCAAAATATTTTAAAAAACAAAAAGTTAAAAAAATGAATTTCATTTTAATAGAAAAAGATACTATAATTTTTACTTATGTTTATAGAAATTTAATATATAGTAATTAATTTTGATACTAATGAGTTCATATATTTATATCAGATTTTTCTTTAAAAAATTTGAGTTGTATTATATTTTGAACTAATTCAGTTTAAATAAAAAAAATATTAATATATTATATTTATTATTGCATCAAATATTAATTTATAGAATTTATATTGTATATTTGCATGTGTAACCAGAAGCATGCTTTATATGTCGAATCAGAAGCAGGTTAATTGCGTTGTGTTAGACCGGTTTAAAAAATTTGTATTTACTAGACAACATCGTCTTGCCCTTGCATGTGGTTAATAGATGGGCCGGGGACTTTATCTTGTTATCCATTAACATCATGTGCTACGTCCATTTCTTATCACAGTTTATGCAACAATTATGCTAATTAAGAGCATTGAGACTCTATCTATTAATTACGTGGTCAATTATATATATCCAGGCCTGGTACACTTCTTCGAGTTGACGATTATTTGAATGTATACAGTTGATGTATTTTGGACTGAGCTAGATATGTTTTAACGCGTTGATCAGTCACTGGATGGTTTGTATAACTAGAATCTTCTCCTATTTTTAGGAAAAGAAGAAACAACCATTATATAGTCTCACAATCGTCAACTGAAGTAATCATATTCTCGTCTTCTGCGTGACTCATAACTCATAAGTCTAACCGATCTATCTATGAGTGTGTTCTTTGATAGCCACGTTGCTATCAAAATTAGCATAATCTATGGTATTAGTTCTACAGAGGAATGACAGATGTCGAGTTTGATCGCCATTCTTTTTGGATGACATCTAATATTATTTGATTATCTCCATACATTCTCTTTACATATATCCTTTATACTATAAAATAAAAGTCATTTGAGAATTTTATATATAACACATGTACTTTAATTTTTTTTTAATATATTCTTTCCTATTTTTAGGAATAAATTTTTTTAATTATCACGTGTTCTTTATTTTTTCATTAAAATTTTAATTATTTAATCATATTTTAAAAAGTATTTTACACTTTAAAAAATATTATTTAATATTTAAATTAACATTTTATATTAAAAATAAATAAAATCCTCTGCATAACAGGCACATAATACTAGTACATTTAACAAGATGTAAGATGAAAAAATATCTATGATTTTTTTGCACAAGTGGACAGTCTTGGCTTGCACGTACATTCCAGTTAATTTGAAGAAACTATTGGCATATTTATTATGTTTTGGTTAGTTTACTTACGTTCCGTGACATTAGGTTAAACCTAAGTCTTTTTGTTTTCTGTTCTAAACTTAGATCCCGATAAAATAGTTTGCTTGCATAATTTAAAAATCACAAAAGTTTATTTTACCAATTTTAGCTTATGCATGGAAGATTAATTTACAGGCTTTTTTTTTTGGTTAAAGAACGACTAAATTAATTTATAGTTATATTCAGATTCAAATCCGGAATGGTGAAATCAGCGAACCTTATAGCGGTCAGTGCATCGAATATAGACCATTAATGAATTGATCCATTATGCGGTAGAAATAACACTTCGGATTGTTACAAAAGTTAAAAATAAATTAAATAACATTTCGGACTGAACCAAGTACAAAGACGACACGAGCAGATGAGCGGTGAGGGAATGTACAATGTGGTCGTGCTGCAGTGCGAAATCCTCATATAATATAACCTATTTGTATATAACAAGAATACACAACAGAATCTCTTTTAATATTTAGATTGAAATGTCTAGCATATAGATAATATCAACAACAACAAAAATCAACACTATTCGTTCTTGTTTGCTAGCTAATAATAAATGTTAAAGATGCATGTGAAAGTTCAGATCATCTGGACAAAACATGGAAAATCATATAGGGAGTGTAAAAAATGCATGGAACTTTTCGTATATTCAATTGAAAGCAAAGTCGTTCTCCTTAGTACCTATTGTAGTGTAAGGACATATATTATAGGATTATTGAATCACACAGCGACAATAACGTGAACAGTTAGTTGACGTCAGTCTCAAATATATTTCTACGTTCAATTACAGTAAAATATAATAAATAGAAGCAGGCGGACAGAGAATCTGACGTGATCATGTAAGCAGCCAAAACTGAAGAAAATGTGGGAACTTGAAACATATTGTTAATCTGCAAGTTTATCCGAAATAGACCAAAGTAAGCAGCAATAGTGAATATACCTTTGGCAATAATAGTTGAAAAGTATTCCGAACTTGGAATAGGCAGTCTAGTAGTTCGTTGGATCTCATGAATCTTAAGGTTCTTTGACTCGAGTTCGTTTGGAGTTGATGATGTTTGTCGAACCGTTGAAGTAAAGTAAAAATTATATTCTACAATATTTTGACGTGTTCTTACCGGAGTGAATCTGAACAATCGCTGAAGTTTCCAGTACTTTCAGCTCCTTTCCAATCACGCGAACTAAATAGTTAACAGCGTAAAACTCAACAAAGTATCATAATCTTGCATAAATCCGGTACGCTATTATTATATAAAAGTTGAGAAATTGTAACTCATAGCAACTAATAACTCTAAAATTAATTTTCCCCCATAAAGTTATTATTGAAATCAAACTGATAACCGAACCCATCCAACTCTAATTCATTTTGGTTATTTTTTTTAAAAAAAATTTCGCTAATTCGCAACGTGACTTACAATCTAATCCTTATAGAGGTAATCTGTTATTGATGGTGGTACATAAAAGAAATGTGAAAATGAAGAATCAGGGTAAGATGGATCTTTAACCAAGGCATTGTTAGTTTGTGTAATTAGAGAAGAGATCTTACGACAAAAAAGAATATTAATACTCCAAAAATTATATTGTTTTGTCCAATGCCGAAAGTTGGTGTCCTTATATAGCTGTTTAAGTTGTTAGTTTGTGTAATTAGACAATAAATCATACGAGAAAATAGCATATTAATATAAATTAAATTGTTTTGTCCAATGCCGAAAGTTGGTGTCGTTATATAGGCTGTTATGTTATCCCTTTAGTTTTGAATATATATATATATATATGGCATATATTGAGATATATATATATTTCTTCATCAACTTTTTTGGAGTTAAAAAGTCAATAATAAATTCATCAAGTTCCCTAGCTAGTGGCTAAAATATCTTTGTATATTTATATCGAGATGGGGTCATGAATCGTCCAACAAACATATATTTATATCCACAATACTAAATAATTTTTTTTTTATTTAAAATAAGAACTGTGCCGTTCATGAGGATGAGGGGATGACAATATGTTTCCCTGTCGTCTTCAAATTACTGCTTTAGAATTCCAAGAAAGAGTGAGAAAGCATATCGAACAAAACAACAAGAAAAATATGTTTTCTTCTGTATGTGTGGATATAGAAATCAAAAAACATAAAATATGATATCATTAAAATAAGAGCAAATAACTTGTATCTTCACGTGGATAATCTATGTTAGGAAACCAAGGGACGAAGCAAAATCATCTGTTTTTTTCCCGCTCAGTTGATGAAACTTTCAAAAGCAGCTTAATAATTATCTTTCCCTTTCCCCTATTTATAGCTTTCGGCTCTACTAGTTTCCTCTTCAGTCTCTCACAAACTCAAGAACTCAATTTCATTGATCATCAATGGACATAAGCAACAGGAACGAGGGTACTCATGATCAAGAACTATATTCATTGTCTGATATAATATATTCGTTGTCTTCAGAAGATCATAATGAATTAAACCCTTTGCAAGAGATATTCGGTGCGCACTCGAGTTCTTCGACGCTTTCCTTTTCTGAGCCTAAGGATTTTACCAACAAAAGGGATCATTGCAACAAGAGTAACCGAACGGCAAAACGACAACGTTCCATGGAATATCGTGTCCTGATGGAGAAGGTTAGGAGGACCTATCTAGGTTACAACTTGCAACAATCCTTATTTTTTCTTCTCTTGCGTGATTCCCAAGCTAAATTATGTTTATTTTCTCAAAACCTGCAGAAAAGACGACAGCTTATTAGAGATAAAGTAGATATATTGCAGGAGATGACACCAAATTGCGCAAAGGTTTTGATTACTTCCTACATATAAAGTAGAATCGAATACAGTTTCGAGTTTCTAACGCTTCTTCATCTATCTACAGTCAGACCTTGCAGCGAAGCTTGAAAGCATCGTAGATTACATTAAAAGCTTAAAACAGCAATTAGATGTGAGTTATTTCGTTTTGTTTTCCTCGTCTACAATTCACATACGCAGATTCCCGAACAATCCAAGTTGTAACACATCATACGCATTCACATATGAGTTTATTAAAATGTCTTATGTGTCATGTGGTCCAGATTATGTCTACATCATACACACAGCCTGCGGGTTACATGTCACCATTTTACGGACCTCAAGCACCATGTATGTCTCCATACACCACTCCTTGGGGCTATTATGCGCCAGGAATCCCCATGATGCCTCACCAAAACATTCCCTTTAACCCGCAGTTTCATCAGGTTTTGATCCTTCCCACTTCGATTTAACCTTATCTTATTCAACAGATTCTGATTTCTGCAATCAATTTGCATCACAGGTACATGACATGGCGCGGCCTGATCAAGCCTCAAACTTAATATAAGCTTTATGGCTTTTAGTTAAGACCCTGCCGGCTATTCCTTTTCATTGTAGGGACTGTCGTTCTAGAGTTAGATATATATATATATATACAAAGATATATACGTAGTTTTGAAATGGATGAGTTTCTTCAAGATATGAAGTCTAGTTGTTTCCCCAATCTGTGACAACACTTGGTTCCTCTGTTTTTTGTTCTGTTTTGCTCAAACTCTCCCCATTTCCATATGAATATTAAATAAACAAAGAAAAAGATATTCTACAATCACGTTTTTTTCATTTTTTACCTTGAATTTTGGAGCAAATAAGACATATGAATCATCATATTAAAGAAGCAGGATATATATACAGCCTTCACACGCGTTAACTTGTTATAAAAGCAAGAAACCAAATATAATAATTGTATTCAAATTCCTTGAATCTGAACAAAGCTGCTTCTTTAAAGAAACCGTTCAATAATCGTAACCTACAAGTTTGTATTATTGCTATCGGTTAAAACACAGTAAAATGTATGTTGTTGACACAACAAAAAAAACAAAAAACAAAAAACAAAAAAAAAAAAGAAAAACTGCCAACCGTTTAACCTCCACAACCACCGCCACATCCGGCGGCGCACGTGGAGCCATTGACATCATTAGTATGAGATTTAGAAGCTCCGTCGCTACAAGTGAAAGTCACGGCAGCTATGACGGAGAGAGCCAAAAGTGCTGCCCAAATGTATAGTAAGATAGCGACGCCTTCGCTGTTATCCGAAGCCACAACAAGGAGTCCTTCTCTCGCCATCGAACAAAGTTTTGTGCATCGCTCTGACAAATGTTGACTAGTTGATAAAGAGAGGGAGAGAGAGAATAAAAATTGTCCTCTTTTAAAATGTGTGGTTTGGGTTTTTCGAGTCAGAAGTCACCAAAGATGCGACGACTCTTTGTTTGCTCTGGCCTTTGGTTTAACTCTAGGGTCAAAACTAGTTTACCAAGTTGTGTGTGCGGCCATTCGTCATATCTCACCACTGAATTGTTGACTTCTTATTGTTATCCAAACACTGTAAATTGTAAAGCGAATTTAAGAAACAATGGCCCATAAAGTAGAATTAAAAAAGAGTGATTTTATTATATGGTAATCAATAACTGCAAAATTAGTTATGTATGACATAATAAAAAAAGAGATGGCAATATGACGGAAAAAAAGCAGAAAAAAAAGATTGCAATATTTGTATATAGATGGATACACATACGTTTAGAGACCACTGTGAAAGAATCCACAAACTGATTCCAAATGAAGTAGCTGTGACATAAAATAGCTAGACACTTTGTAGCGGACCTTAGATTTGGCTTCATAACTCAAGAGAGAGAAACACGAGACAATTGGTCTATGTTTTAGGCAGATTCGGTCCTGAGGTTTAGGTGGTCGCAAGCCAAAATATTTTAAACTATTTTTTTGTATCGAGTTTTGAACTCTTGACTTTTTATAAGATTATTTTTTTGATTTTACCATTAGACCAATGAGACATTTTGAAATTTTATTACCAAAATTTTATTAATAAAAAATAAAGACCGTAAGCATATAACTAAGCTATTATTTTTTAACTAATGGTATCAATGTATTTGAAACATTGTTTATATAGATATTCAATTGGTTTATTTCGTTTGATCGTTATTCTCCTAAATTCTTAATTACCGTTTTATGCGCGCTTCCACCAAATTCTTCATAATGTAAATACTGAAAAAAGAAAAGAAAATAGAGAATTCTCACATGCAGGTTTACGGACAAACTGTAGGATTTCAAGTTAAATTTTGGTTGCTTTAAATAATATAGCCAACAGATAAGCATCGAGGAGCGCTTTGTAATTATTCTAAGAAATCAAGAGCTGGTTGATTTTGAAGCAAACAAACACTTCTACTGACCTTGAAGAAGTCAAAGTAGTATTTGCGTTTTCTTACGGTAATTCAGAGATCTATAATCCTATATATAGACATCAATCAAAATGATGAAACAAAAGACACTAATTAAAATATTCCAAATATATACAAGCAAACAAGGTTATATCATTTGGTGTTCGTTCATAATTTTTGTAAGACTATGATCTTTATCATGAATGGGACTTATTTTGGTAAACAACAAAATTTGAAATCAAAACTTCAATCGTATTATAGTTTAATTTTTTATAGAATATATTTTAATTTCTAGAACCTGATAAACTCCAAAACTGAATAATTTAAAACACAATTTCTTATATCTTTTTTTAAGTGGGGGGGGGGGGGGGNGGGGGGTTGTAGAAGCTAAAAACGTGGAACCACCGGTCCATAATTAAAGGTAATCAAAGTCATAGACATTTGTTTTTTAGATAACATATCATAAGAAAATCCAGTTATACAGTATATGATGCTAAAGTTTTTGAAAATCTGTCAAAACAAAAAGAGTTTGGATCCAAAATATATATAGCTTAGACTTCGAAATTCTCGATTCCTTAACAAATTTATTTCTAATATTTTGTCTTGAAATTTAGATATCAACAAATTTTGTTGAAATTCATTGAAAATGGTATTTTTGTTTGTTCCTTTTTTAACATGACAATAGTAGCTTTAAACCATATAATAAATTTAAAAAATATAATCCTAAATCCTACATATATAAATAATTGAATATATATATTTGAAGATTTTTCTAATCATATCAACAATCTTTCTGAGTCACCTTCCATCACCAAAACAACGAAATATTGTAATTAACTATACCCATTGTCCAATGTCCATTGAATTCTGAATTTCTTATGAGCATTCATGATTACGTGAACAAAGACTTATACAAGTTTGTACGATGTGACATGTACAGATTCAGAAGATTGATATACATAACGTTACATATGCCTCTTAGTTTTACCAGTAGCTTTAGGGATCTTGTTAATGACTTTAGAGTTGAAGTTGTTAAAGAGCTTCTTCATGTTCATCCCGCTTTTACTTGCTGCATAATTTAGCTCTTCTTCGTATTGCTCATACAGCATCGGTATCGTCTCCAGAACCACAAACACTTCACCAAAAAATCACAATTTTTTATTTATTAATTTGTAATTTAAGACATACTATATAAACACAAAAAGCTAACCGAAAAGAAAAAGACTTAGAAAGTGCTTTTTTTTTTTTGGTACGAATGTTAACACCGATTCATTTAAATGATTTTTCTGTTTAGAAAGTGTTTCTCTTAACCACTATATATTTAAGAAATAACAATCTAGTCGTAAAATGTAGAGCTTCGTTAGATAAAAGAGTAGAACCACTACATGATCATGCACAAAAATGACGGATAGCGAGATCATATTGTGTGTGTTTTTTAAAACAGTATCGATATAGCTTGTGCTTACAATTATCGTGATATATGACATTATTAATATCTTATGTTATCACTACTTGTGCAATCATGTAGAAACATCGTCGCTTTTAACATTTTGACTCCTATAGCAAATTCGATACGTAGATTAAATCATAAAAACTCACCAATGTATAACAGAGTTAGAGAGCTGAAATAGTTTCCGACGACTGATAATATCCACAGTGAAACAACGGCCTGAAACAGAATGTGACACAAGTTTTCAATCCAAAGAATCTTTTTTTTTGTCAACAAATACAACATGCCATTCCAAACACTTGAGGTGGTCAGTTAATATTTCTTAAAAATTAAGGTGTATATATTGCATTTATACCAAAACTAGGAGTCTGAAGTCTGTTCCACTTGAAATATCATACAATTTGATGATGAACCAGTTTATCTTGTCAAACAAGACTCTCCAAGTTTTTTCTGAAATCTTTAGATCGTCAATTCTTGGTGGTTGCCTGCACGAAATGGCGTCTTCTATGAGTACTTGGTTTCATAAAGAAGAATAAAGTGTTAAATGTTTTTATTTTACCGCTTGATTAGTTCCGAAGAGCCAATGTAAGACCAAATGAGGAATATGAAGATGGAGATCAAGAGTATCTGGCAGAGTAAAGTGATGAAAGGATATTCAACTACTTCGAACAAGAACCATATCAATGTGAAAACCGCCAAGATTGTTCCTGATTCTTTCTTGTTTTTCCAGAACATTATATCAGCAACTACAACATTTCAAGATAAAATCTCGTTCAGATAGGAGGATTAATAAACAAAAATGAATGTAAATAAATAAAGAAAGATATATGTTACAATGTCCTCCTCCTAGATTGTGGTATAGAGATCTTCGTCTTCTTGATGAAGATGCTCCGTGTTCATCTCTTCCGAATCCGTTAATGGCCATGATTGTTTTGGTTTCGCGTTTTACAACTACGAACAGTAGCCTTTTTGTTTAGCTAAGCTCTAAGATTCAAAGGTTTTTATAGATAGATCCCTCCCTACTCCGAGGATAAGAAAGGATCTGTTCTTGGATTCATAAAGAAGAAAGCCATTTGAGAAAAGGGAAAGGTATGGCTTTAGCATGTTGCAAAACTCATCTTTTTATTATATTGCATGAGTAAACTATTTTTTAATATCTTGTCGAGAATCCTTCTTTACGTGTACTAATGATCGAAAACGTATTCCAAAAATATCAACATTTTGATCATAGGTCTTTGTTTAAAGTTTAAACCCTTTCTCATGCAAGTATATTCCAAGTTGAGGCAAGAATATTTATTTGGGCCTAATAATGGGCTTAAAGGATTAATCCTAGCTCATATATGAAAGCTGATTGTTAACATCCCTAGCGAGGTCAAGTGGGATGACGAGCCAATCCAAGTTCCTCATAAATAGACATACATAAGCCAACATTACATCTGAGAATACAAGTTTCTATCAACAATTATAACAAGACAACATTCTATCGTTTATACCCCTGTCTTAAAAAGCATAGCTATCATAAGACCAAAACAGAAAGTGGTTAAACCTTGTTGAAGTCGGTGTTCTGTTGCTTTGGAGCATCTGCAGGAGTAGTCATGCCGATGCCGTCGTTATGATGCTTCTCCCATCCACCAGTGTCAGCCTTGGAATGAGCCAAGTAGTAAAGAATGGTTGCAATCAAGGACATGAGAGTCAGAGCAGCTCCAGCAGCAAAGACTCCAACGGGTAAGACGGCACATGTAAGCTCTTTTCCTTGGTAGATGCCTTTATTTTTGGTGTGGTAAGCATTCCTCGCTGATCCAGCCAACAAGCACGCCTCAGCACCTAGAAAGCTTACCCTGTGAAGTATATTTCAGCCACAAGGATTCTAATTATAATTCATAGCTTACAAAATATGAATGATTAAAGACAAAACTACTCAAACATAGAGATGAACTAGCTAGTCATTATTGTTGTTGTGAAACTTATGGAATCTACATCAGTTTGGTTTTATCACATATTTTGCAACCAAATTAATCCCATTTCTTGGAGCAAGTAGACAGAAGGGAATATTCACTTGTGATGATGACAAACCTACAACTATCGCTCTTTCTGAAAAAGAGTAAATCTGCTTATCTAGCTATTCACAAGGCACAACTGTTAAGGACATCATAATAGCTTAAGAACTTATGTTTGTAACAAAGTGACTTTTAAATTATCACATTACCAAACTTAGACACCTACATATCTGGAGACTGTATCAAAACAAGTCATTGAATAAAGAGGAGAACAAAACAAAATAACTAACTGATAAATATACAAATCAAAATCAGAACTTTATCTTGAGCTCAGATTCAAAACGATAACTTCAAATTTCAATTCTTTAACTTTCTTCATGACTTGCGATGGAAATCAAGATTTAATCAAGATTCACTAAATCCAAATCTTGGTTGCTAAATAAATCGAAAGTTAGAGGGGGGGGAAAGGGTTTAAGAATCACCAAGAGACGACGAAGAAGACAATAGCCCAGACAGTGGAAGAAGTACCAGTAACGAGTCCCTTTCCGCAGCAGAGACACTTTGTAACGCCGTTAACCACCGCTTGGCTCACAAGAAGCAACCCAAACGCCGACATACCATACACCGTCGCTGCCTCTGTTCCGTACATGCAGAAAGTCTTCTCATCGTACTGATCCGGCACCGCCACAGCCTGCACACAAAGAGAGACAAGAAAATGATAAAAAGAAACAAAACAAAATAGAGAGAGAGTGAGAGAGAGAGAGAGCAGTACGGTGCTACGGCGTCGTTCGGCGCCGAAGGCGAATACGAAAGCAAGGAGGTGAAGGGCAGTGACGACGGCGAGAATAGGAACAGACACCGCCATTGATTTCGTTCTTTTTTTTTTCTTTACTCTTTTGTCTTTTTCTTTAGAGCTTTGGTCCAAGTGTGAAGAAGAGACACTTAAAGTGTGTGTCTTGTTGATATTTGTTTTTTCTCTTTTTATTTTTCTAACACTAATATTTGGACTTAAATGTCAAAGTGTCTACATCATTACTATTTACTAACTTAAAAGTATTTCTGAGTGATTAACACTCAACACCATTTGTCATTTGCTGAGTGATTAATCTTGGATTTGTAGTAGTGTAACGTAATAGATTATAAAAATTATAGAACATGAAGAAGAAAATATTCTTCAGGTCGTTTTAACTTTTAAGGTAGGCCCTTCTTTTTGGCAAAGATCAATATGCTCTACCGGAATAGCTGGATCACGGCTAACTTTGTCGGTCCCACCGTTTGTCCTTTTGACCGGTGATAGCAAGTCCCGGTCATCCATACCACCCATTACAAAGATATTAGCGTGTAGAAACATATGAAATTTAGCCCGTTTAGAGGCCCATTTGGTACGGGCTCCCAATACTAATTTATTATATTGCTCATGTTATTTGCTGTATATCTACTAGGTATTCGGGTATCTATTTTGATTAGGTTCGGAGTCAATTCGGATTTAGATTTTAAAAAACCAAAAATATAACTCCATTCAGATATTTTAAATTTTCGGTTCTGGTTCGGTTGGATATAATCAGGTTTGGCTTGGATTTAGTAAAAAATTAAAAACACGAATACACCTAAATTATTTTCAATTCTGATACTTATTCCGATTTTGGGTTCCAAATACTTATTTTATACTAAAAATTACTTGTTTTATTAAATTTATACGACTAAAATCATGAATAATATTAAAAAAGACTAAAATGAAATTTAAAATCAAATCGTTCATAAATATTTATGTTTTTTGGATATTTAAATTATTTTGTCTTAAAATATCTGATAAATTCAGTTTAAAATTATATATTTTAGTATTTTAAATTATTTTAAGTATATATATAATTGATAATTTTAGAAATATATTTAAATTTCAGATATTTCAGGTACTCGTTCGGTTCTCGGTTCGGGTTCGGATTTTGAAATACCAAAATTCTAGATCCATTCGAATATTTTTATGATTCTGGGTTCGGTTAGGTTCCATTTTTTCAGATCGAATTTGGTTCGAATTTTCGAATTTGGTTCGAATTTTCGAATTCGGACATTTTGCTCAGCCCTATTTAGTGTTCTTTGGAATTTGTAAGTAGTGAATATGGTTTTTGAGGTTTGTCTTTTCAAAAGTTACACCTTTTAAGTGATGTATCTATCTCCTCATGATACTTCCTTATCAGAGTCCATAGTGCATAAACATCGGAATACTCTTGATTAATCTTTTACAAAAACAAGAATGGAGACTAAAGTGCTTTATTGATTTCTCCGCTACCATCCGCAAACGCAGTTTTTATGGGTGATAGCGATTATCAACATTTGATAATAATCACAAAAACGCTTTCTATCATTTTATACCGCTCAAAATTAAAAGGTGATTTCCGCTAGCATTTGCGGTTGCGGATGGATGATAAAAAAAAATTTACAATAAAAAATTTGTTTAAAAATAATAAAAATTGATTTAAAATAATATAAAATAAGTCATTTAATAAATTAAAAATTTTAAATTTACCATTAAAATTATGAAATATATGAATAAATTTGACACTTTCTAATTAATATTCACTAACTATTTATTATAATTATAAAATCTTTGAACTAAAATTTGTGTTGATAATTTTTTTTCTCAACTAATAATAAACTAAAGTTTTCAAAATTTAACATTATTTCTCAATTGAAATCATAATTTTCATCTTAATTATATTAAAAAATTACACATAAAAATTTAGTTATTTTATATTTTATTATAACAATAAAATTTTTTGATGTTTAATATAGTTTTATAATATGTTTATTTTGTTAGTTTATTGTTTAGCCGCTATTGCATCCGCTGGTCAACCAGTCATAAGTATCCTGCAAACGCAGCTATTTTTAACCGTTTTACCAAGACTTAAAAATCAGTTAATAATGCTTAAAACCGCAACCGCATGCTTTCGCAAACTCCAGTAACCATAACCGCACCAACTGCATTTAAACCAGTCAGGTCCTAAAAAGGTTTCTAAATTTTTGTTTCAATTCATTCATAATTTATTTTGAAAAGGAGAATTGAAAATTTATGTCATATAAAAAATATTTTTATAGAAACCTAAAATGTGGAACTAGAAATATAATATAATGAGATGGAATATGATATGATCAAAATTTTACCACTTCTATTTATAACAAATTAAATTTTAATACTAAAAATGATTTATAAAAAATATATAATAGTATGATTAGCTAAATTACTACTATTAGATTACTTATAATGGGAATGTTTAATAAAAAAAATCAATAGTTGAATATGTGTAATGAGGGTGTTGAATTAGGATGTTACAATGATGTTGACTAATTGATGTTAAATAAATTCAGCATGTTGAAAGAAGAGAGTAGAAGAGCCACTATTACATGAGTCATTTTTATGATTCCTTATTTTATTTTGAATTTTTTATTTTATGTTAGTTTTTCTTTTTTTTTTAGAAAAAAAGTTTTTCTATAATTTATTATTTTTATATTTTATAGTTAGATATTTGTTTTGATTAATTTGGAAGCTTTTTTATTTTGGTATTAAATTTTATTAAATAAAATCATTATAGAGTAAAAAAAAAAGTGGGTGTTGAATTATTATGTGAAAAAAAGATGATGTAGAACAAAAGGTAGGATATTGAAAATTAAAACAAACTAGAACATAACCCGCAATTGCGCAGAGCAATTCTATTTTTTCCACATTTTCTTATGATTTGGTTTGAGGAAATTTGGTTTGATTTGTTATTATTGATGTCATAATTAAATTTTATTAAATAGGATAATGATATAATATTAGTTGATTATAAATTTATTTTTTATGTCTACAGTTAAATAAATATGAATTTCATTTTCGATCATTTTGTTTTGGTTATAGTAACATTCTGTTATTTGTTCATAACCTGCAGTGATTTGGCGGTTGCGCGGGGAAAGACTCTATTTTCTTAGACCAACTCCAACCGAACCGCATAACCACATATATAGTGTCACACTCTCTCAAATCGATCGGTAAAAATGAAGGCAAATCTCTTTATATGAATTCAAGGTAAAATAATAACATTCAGTTATATTCTAGGTAGAAGATAACCCGCTCTTCAGTTATAATAACATCCAGTTATTTCTTTCGGTTCGGTTCAGGTTATTTATTAGTCCGGAAAACAGAAAATTATTTTATATTTTGTTATTATAATCTCTTTATTAAATTCTTTAAAAATTAATTTATGATTCTAGAAATTTATTTTCTTAGTTTTATTTTAATCTAAAGGTATATACTGTATTATTTGTTCATCAAATATTTTTAAGTTTAATATTTTTTAAAAATAGGTCTATGATATAATAAAAAAAGAAAATAAAATATTTAATATGAAAAAAATAATGTAGAATAATATTTTGGTTGACACAAAAAACGTGAGTTTTGATTTTTGTTTTTGTAACTTATAATTTTAGATTTTAAGAGATATTTATGTTTGTTGGAGTTATGATCTGATTTTTCTAGGATTTTGCTAGATTTATGCTAATAATCCTATTAGATATAATTATGCAAAATAATGAAAAGTTTTTTTTTCAAAACAAATATCTTTAACCTGTTGCCAAAAATCTTAGTGGCATTTTTAAAAAAATATGAAGTTTTTTTGAGTATTTTTTAAATGTGTCTTCCCATTTAATATTATAGAGATATATAGTTTTTGGTGACATGGCTTCATCTCTTTCTCTCCTTAATTCTTTTTGTAGTTAAATCTTTTCCCTTCAATTCTATATACTTTGGATCTTGGCATAAGTTTGAAATCTGACTGAAAAATATATTGATATGTTTTGTGTATATTACATATAAATTTTTTAAGTCGGATAATTTTAATTTTAAATGATGAGTAGTTGTAAAAAACACTTTTTGTACAATATACTGCATTATACACCATTATGTTCTATTTTGTATGTAGTAATTGTATGATATATTTAAATTTTCAAAAATAAAAAATAAATACATAAAGTTTGGGTTTTGAGTTTATTCATAGGTTTTGAACTTAGTTTCATTAAAATGTAACTTTCTAGTTTAGAATTCAAGATTTTTTTTATTTAAATTTTATTTGTGTTAAGAGTTTCGGAAATTAGAAAATATAGTATTCTATGTAACTATAAGAATTTATTGTAAATTTTATAGTATTTATTTTATTTTCCATTTTTCTATATTGAATGAAGCATTATTAATGAAAAATAATATTTATCATTTTTCAAAAAAACAAATTCGTTTTCAAAAATCTAAACCAATTTATATGGCATTAAGTGTATATTTTGAATAGAATTGCAAGATTTAGTCTATTGATATAGATAAATTAAAGCTATAACAACATAATGCCAAAGTACACAAATATTCTTTTCCAAAAACATTTACTTTACATTAACCAACAAATAGTACACAAATATGTAAAGAATGCTAGTATACAAAGCATTTGTGGCTTTCTCTTTCTTGCTAATTTATTTAACTTATTATGAGGTCAATTTCATCCCAAAACCAACATCACTATATTCTTAATTACACATTCTATTTTTTTTCTAACCAAATTGACCCATAAAATTATTTAAATAATTTTGTAGAAATTTTAGTTTTTTTTTTAAAAAAGATTAATATTTTAAAGATTATTGTTTTTAAATTAATTTCCAATAATAATAAAAGATCATTTCACATATTAAGATGAAATATTTCAATTATATATAAGTTTTTATATTTTAGTCTATTTTGTGATTAGATATTAATAATATAAAATATTTATTTCATTTCTATTAAATTTAGGATCAATATCAAAGCATTTATTACCTGGTGTATAGGTTACAGAGAAATCGTATATCTATCTATCTATCTATTATATAATGAGCCAATTATCTCTCCCTGGAATGAGTCACGTCACTTTCACTTTTCTGATACGTGTCACTAATTCTTCAGGAAAAAAAAAATAATTCGGCTTTCTTTTAGGTTTGACCGATTTAATATCTCATCCGTATTTTTTTGTCCATCCGTCTCCTGTTCTCTTTCTCTCTTCATCTTTATCAAGCAAAAGTGCATCCTTTGACAATTTCTTCTCTCTCAACTTTAAACAGGAGACAATTATATGCAAACAATCTCATATTGAGAGAATTCTTCACTAGGAAAAGGAAAATAAAAAAATATTCCAGCTAAATTGATGGTAAATAAAATTAGTAGAGCAAACCATATTAGAAAAATGTGAAATAAAAAATGAAACGACAAAATAAATTCAGAAATTGAATTTTAATGAGAATCAGAAAAGAGAATTATTTTTTGATAAGAAACACAACTCTAAAAAAAATACAAATTATTATTAATTTACTTAAAAACAAGAAAAAAGTGAATGTATTTATATATAGAATAAATAAAAAAGAGATCATAAAAATAAATAGTGTTTTTTTTCCAACAATACAAATGAATAGTATTGTAGGAAAATAAACCATATAACTAATTATATATAAAACTAACTAAAAAAAATGTTAAAACAGTAGAAAAAATCAACAAAAATATAAACATAAAACGTAACAATAGACGTTTAAACGTAAAAAAGAAAAAAATAGATGTATCTGATTGTTAATATTAAAATTATATTTCCTCCATAAATAATTCAGAGAAAAATTAAAAAATGATGTACAATGACACAAATAGTTAAGAATTAGGTGTTGGCATTTGCATTTATTTATAATAAACAGTGTAATAATATATACGGCATATAAAAAAAAACTAGATGTGTTTATATTTTTAAGATTCCAGAAACACACATATAACTAAAAAGGAAAGTGATTAAAAAGGAAAGTGATTCCACATATAGATAAATTAACAAAGAAACAAAATAGATTATATAATAAAACGGTAGTAACTGAATAATATGAAGATAAAAATAAATAATAATATTAGTACAATGAAAAAACCAACAAAAAATAAAAAAATAATATATATATATATAAATACAATTGCAATATTTCAAAACACAACTATCATTAAAGAAAAATAAGAAACGTCGAATAAAAAAAAACTAATAGTCTCTATATTTAAAGGGGGGAAAATCGTACATATTTAAAATTAAAAACTAATTAGTCAAACATTTAAATTTTAGTTTAGAAAATAACATCAATTCGGAAGACAACATCCTAATTGCAGATGCCACACAACGAGAAAACAAATTATCACCGACAAATAACAATATCACAACAAACAAAACTAAAAAACTTACAAGAAATAGCTCAAAAACTTAGATAAAAATTAAAATTACATTAAACACGTAAAAAGCCTTATAATTTATATAAAAATTATAAATTTTGAAACAAAAATAAATTTCATAATGCTCAAATATAAAAGATTAAAATGACAAAACTTTTATTAAATAAAAATAATATATTGAGCCCAACATGAGTATATAATTTATAAAAATGATATGAAAATTAACAAAATAGATATCAGAAAATATATTAAGACAAAACGACTTGAAAAAAATTAACTAAAATTTTGAAAATACAGAAACAGCTGAAAAATTTATCACATAAAACAAATATTAATACAGTAAACAATATGTGCAGGCTGTTTTTCTATTTTATTTAATTAATTAAAGAGAAAAATTACTCTGCGTATGTGCGGAGTAAGTAGCACAACTACTTATATATAATGGAAAGAATAGTATTAATCAAATTAAAAAAATATTTGACTAATTTATTGCATGACAATTGGTGATCTTAAAAAAATAAACATAAAAGGAATAACTATTTATAATCTAGATAATCTTCAACATTAACATTATTATATATGACTTACATATATATATATATTCATTACATTTTCAAAATAAATAAATAAAAGTACAAAGTTTTAAAAAAAAATTGAAATATTCTCTTTTTCTTCACTCCAAGAAAACATATATATGTATCATACATTTTTATCCAAAATATCGTTGATCCAATCCATGTTCTGATCAGAATCATCCTCAAAATGGTTTCCTCCATTCACAGCCTCTTTTGGATTTGTCGACTCTAAATACCCCATACTGTTATGTTGCTGGCTTGTCGACTCTAAATGCATAGAAAGAGAAGGATCATGGTCTTCCATTCTAACATGAGGGATTGAGCCGATTGAGGTGAAAGCAAGATCATGACCGATCTCACTCGTCAAAAATGGTATATCTCTCTGAGAAGAATCATAGTTTCCTAACAAAGAGTCCAAATCCATCTCGTTGATATCACTATCAAACGAAATCAGATCTTCGATTGGAATATCGTCACCTTCTTCATAAGGAACCAACCCCATCTCGTCGGTATTATTTTTAAGAGGAATTACATTTTCCAAAGCAACATAACTTGTTTCAAGAGGAACCAAATCCTTTTGAGTTATATTGGTTTCGGAAAAAGTCATATCTTTAAGAAGATCATGAGTTTCCTCAGATAATAACCAATCCCAATCTATTTGGTCTGTATTGGTTTCAGGAGGGATTTCATGACTTGTTTCACCAGAAACAAAATCCAAATGATTTGACTTTGTTTCATGGGAAATCCTATCTTGAGAAAGACTATAATTTTCTCCTAAAGAAACCTTACCCATTTCACTTAAATTGGTTTCAGAAGAAATCATATTTCCAAAAGTAAAATAACTTTTTCCTGAAGAAACCCGGCCCATATGATTTGTATTGGTTTCAGGGACAATCATGTTCATATCGGTTTCAGGAGGAACATGATCTTCTGATGTAGGAATCCAATCCATTGGGTTCATATTGGTTTCATGATGACTGTAGTTCTCTATTGATGGAACCCAACCTATTTGGTCTGTATTGGTCTCTAGAGGGTTTATGGTAGTGTCTGGAAGAAAAGAAGTTTCTCCCATAGTGCATAGATTAGCTTGAGGAACATTAAAATCTGGTATAAAATTGGGGCCAATATCGAGTGGGTTCCTATCTGTTTCAATGACGGAACTAGATATTTGAGATGGATTGGGATTGGACTTAGAAATACAGATCTCGACAGATTCCTTCTGGATTGCATCTAAATTTGATGCACCTACACTTAATGGTAAATCCGAAAGGACATGATGGTTATCACTATTTAAGCCACTATTGTTAACATCTTTGGTAGAAGGAATATCGTAAGATGGATTATTATTTGTGCTTGAAGGAACACAATTGACTTTCATGGATGAGGTTTTTGATATGTTACCAGAAAGTGAGTGACAACTCAGATCCAATTTTCCACCTAGATGAAACTTTATTGTTTTTTCCTTCTTCTCGGCAGCAGATTTTTTAAATGAATCTGCATTTGATAAAAAACGAATATTGATAAAAATATTATATATAATTATAGAAGTGTAAAAAGTTTTATATAGTAAAAAAAAATCTTACATTGGACAGTGGATGATGAGGAGGATTTTTTCTCTCTTAGGGAATACCACAAAGAGTAATATTCAATGAGATTATTCTTTAAGTTGGATTCTTTGAAAGGATAATCATTATATGCAGAGTATTCAATTGTTCTATCCGTCGATTTCCATTCATTCATAGTTATTCTATTGTTAATTTTTTCAACTTGAAATTTGTATTTCTGGAAAAGTTATGAGAATAAATAAAAATGTTATATAAAGGCAGTTGTACAGTATTATATGTTGACGAAATGTATATCTATGTACCTGTAGATGGCTACCAACTTGGCGATGATTCAAGTTCGAGTCATTCATCATCTTCAATATAGTTTTGGGATGAGAATCTGTAGAATAAAGGAATAAGAAAATGAAAAAGTAAAAATTGGTCAAACATAAAATAGTTATTTTACCTTTTTCACCCAAGATAGAGATAGATGTTAAAAACTTCAAGTGACGTTCACGAGTCCATATATTCTTGTGTCTTTCAAAATTACTCTTTATTTTCTTTCCTTCCTCTTTTTTATTCTCAATTTCAGTAGGAGGCATAGGTTTAGTTTTCCATTCATCGTTTGCTATGCATCTTCTCTTTTGATACATTTCAGAGGTTGTGAATGGTTTGATGAATGGTCGTCTTCCTAACAAAGATGACTGACTTGTTCTTCGTCTCTTTATGTTTTCTGTAAAAGCATCAATCTGCTTTATTCTTTCATTCACAATTTTTTCTTGTTGTTCAGCTATGTTGAATTTTTCTAACTCTTGGCTTTTGTTAGGTACCACATGTTGCCACACGTTATTGATGTCATTTTCAGAAAATGGTTTCTTTAGACAAAAACATGCTCTTTTTGTCAAAAGATCAGATGCTTTCTTGATCTTTATTTCTGGACCAACAACTTAAAAAAAAAAAAAAATAGATTAATTTTTACAAGAAACAAAGGAGTGTAAAGAGTAAATAAAATAAATATTTTTTAAATTTACTTACTTATAAGAGGAATTTCTCTGTGTGCAATAGCCGTGAGAAAGTAATTTGAGTCTATATGAGGTATTTCAATGTTGGCTATGACAAGTCCAATATCTTTTTGATTTCCGATAATCGATACAGCCTCACTTGCCGCATTCACAATCATCACTAAAACATCAATTTATATATTAGTTTAAAAATATCAAAAATTGTTGAAAAAACTATCAAGTTTTTTCATTTACAAATAGTTGACTAATCAAAAATTTGAAGAAAATATAAGAAATAAAATGCCTTTTATGATTATATTTAGGATAATATAATACATAACAGACTATATATAGAGATTAATATTTTAAAAATATTATGTGGCTAGTACCAAGACATCCAAAGATCTGGATTCAACAAAAATATAGATTATATTAAAACTCAAAGGTTCTTTCAAACAGCACAAAATATCTAAAACTTTTATTGTCCGATTTAATATAAATTATACGAAAATTTAAAATATTTTTACTAAAATATTAAAAAATCAGATAAATAACGTACTTACTGAATTTACTTATGAAGAATTTATCTTCAATCTATTATTTATTTAATATGAGACTCTCATACATAATACATTACATACGTATGAATATTTAAAAAGAAAATATTTTGGTTTGCATTGGACATCTAAAAACCATAATATCTAAAAATTATAATAAATTATACACTTAAAATATTTTTTTCCAAATACCTCCTAATATAACAAAAAAAAAATATTTATATTATCCCACAAAATTATAAACTATACTAAAATTCAACTAGTTTTCTTTCAAATAGAACCAACTATACAAAATTTTATCATCCAACAAAAATTTATATTATTCTTAAATCAAATGTTTGTTTTTTTTTAATAATACATATCTATGACACTTTATTATAGGACATACACCTATTTGATATATTATAAGATTTAAGACCAATCAGTAGCCTGCAACTATGATTTTCTGTAAACAAAATTATAAATTTTTCATTTTACGTGCAACTTTTTATCAAAATGATTCAAAGATTAATTTATACAACATATAAGACACAATATCTATATATTTCGAACTATAATCATCATACAAAGTTTACAAACGGTAAAATCTAGCATAAATAATGCAACAATTAGGAATAAAATGAAATATTTGATATTTGAATGAAAAATGATCAATACTAAGAGAAATGGTAAGATAAAAAAAAATTGTAAAGAATATATTTTGTATACCTTTATATGATCCTTGTTTCAGTATTGAATAGAGAGATGCGACTGGGCTAGTATCATCGTCGATTAGTAGAATTAAAATATCACCATTGCATTCACAAGCTAGTTTTTCAGTCATATTTACCATTAAAGTTTGAGATATTTATTCAAGGAATTCTTACAATATTTATATGAGAGTTTAAAAAATGACTGAGTTGTGAGAGAAGAGACTATTAAATGGACATATATATAGAATATGAACAGAAAAGTGGACCCAACTAAATCATATATTGCAAATAAGTACAAAAAGAATAAAAATATTTAAAAATTTATCTCACAATATTCAATTTCCTGATTTGATCTTATAATAGATTAATGTAGAAAGTACTTAAGCTAAGAAATAATATTTTGGTTTAAAATCTGAAAAATATTATCGAACGAGGTGATTAATAGTATAACTAAAAAAAACTGTTTTGGCGATCAATTAACAGAAAGTTTTAATTAGTTTCTTTTATTAAAATTGAATAAAATTAAATACGTTTAAAAATATTATATTTCATTTGACTGTCATAATTTCAAAAATATTACAATACAATAGTCTTCGACTGAACAAAATTCATATATGGTTAGATTATTATATCATTTATAAAAATTTTTGACTTAAAAATCTATCGGTCGTTTATTTTTGATTCAGTGTTTAGGAAAATTATTAATATGTACTGAGAGAAATTAACCTATATATTTCTAATAGTTTTTGCCTATACTAAAATTGGTTGCATAACAATTTTCTATATAATATTTTTTATTTAATATTTAAATAATAATTTCCTTTAATTGAAGTGAAAATGTAAATACAGATATGTTTTGGTTTTATGAAAGCATTAAAAATTGTTAATATGTAAGCTAATTGAATTTCTATATTATATAATTAATAATGATAAAAAATTAATAATAGTTTTGGTATCAAAAGTTATTGATATGTTATACAATTTCATCATTACCATATTTGGATAGATACATTTTTATGAAAACTATGGTGGTAAAATATATGACTAGTCAATTTAAACCTTTTAATTAACTTTCATGTTAATTTTGAAATTCAAATAGAAAAAGTCAAAATCTGGATAAAATTCATCTTTCTAAATACGTGACTTGAATGTAAGCTAACACCTTAAACTAAATATTAAATAATTAAGAATTGGGATGTTATAATGTATAACAAATGCGTCTTTAGTCGTACATTCATGATCAATGGTGGACAATATTAATAGTAGTGATAATGGATGATAACATCAACAAATTAGTTTTCCTTCCATTCTCGTTCAAAATAAGTTCTTATAAATAACCAAGAAAAAAAGAAGAAAATTAGTTTTTTTATAAAGAACGTAGAGAGAGATAAGAAAAGAGGTGAATATAGAAAGTTTTGTTAGAAAATTAATTTTGATTTTTTTTTTTTCATTGAACCCCAATTTCTCAATACTAAATTGGATTATTTTTTTATCCGAAAATTTCCAAATTGAAATCAATGAACTGTGATAATCAAATAAATCAATGATTGTCGATATTAATATTTTGCATAAATATATAAAATTATTGGTCATCTATCGACTCAAAAGACTCTGTAAACTATTATAGCTAGTTGTAGTCATGATTTATAAACTCTTCTTATTCTCCAGAAAGTAAGATATTGTATAAGCGTATAAACTTTAGTGTAAACCACATGATAATTTTGAATTAAGAAAATAATAATAGTTTGTTGTAAATATGATTTACTTACTCCTCGTTTAGTTGTTACAAGAATAGGTAAATTTTTCCATAAATTATTTTCTATATTTCTTCAATTTATGAATTAAATTTTTGAACTTAGAATTTTAAAATAAGATTTAGTTACGTTAGCGTACCATAATATAAAATATATTGTTATATAATAATTTGGTGACTACGTAATACATCTTAGTTGGTGTAATAAACTAGATGTGTACATAAAAAATGACATATTTATGTCTTACATGATATATGATCAATAAAACATTCATGTGATAAATTGTTATATAACAATCTCTCTCGTTTTGAATAGTTGTTGTTTTAAAGATTTTTTTTTTTTTTAAATTAGTTGATGTTTTCAAAATTTATTACAAAATTTAATAATTTTTATTATTTTATAACCATTTGTATTCTACATAATATTATTTCATTGGTTGATTGGTTGAATTGTGTTTAAATATATAAATAATTATGTTTTCTTTTGGAAAACTTACAAATTAAATATTTTTTTAATATGTGTGCATCTTTTTAAAATCAAAACCGGAGAAAATAACAAAGAAATTATCCAAAATAGGTTCGTTTATATGATCACGGATACACTTAGTCCTGGGCATTTAATCCGTAACCGAAATACCAAACCGAAAACCGAAATATTAGAACCAAAACCAAACCAAAATATTGGAACCAAAACCTAACCAAATTTTGGTGAAATACACAATGGGTATTAAGTTTAAGATTTTCGGATATCCGAACCGAACCGAAACTGAACCGAGAACCAAATGGATATCCGAATACCCGAAATATAATTTATATATCTAAATATATTGGTTATATTTTTAAAAATTAAACAAATATTATTAAAAAAACCAAAATATCTAAAATTATCCGAATCTTTTTATCTAAAATATCCTAAATATCCGAAGTTATTCGAAATTATTCGATATTTTATCCGAATTATCTGATATTTTACCAAAATTATCCGATATTTTTATCCGAATTACTCGAAAATATAAAAAAAAACTTGAAATCGAACCGAAACCAAACCGGATCCGAACATCTTTCAGATATAAGTCGGTTCTTTAATAAATTATCAGAACCGAACCGAAAATCGAAAGAACCAAACCAAATTTCATGAAGAACCTAATAGTTCCAAAATCTCTATATCCGAAATACCCAAAAACCGAACGAACCAAATCGAACCGTTTACCCAAACGCCCAGGTGAGATACACTGAATGCCAAAAAAAAGTGTAAAATCAATAAATGTTTGTTTAATAATCAAAGCAACGCTTTCTTTACGATTAAAATGATAGTATGATTTTGATAATTCATTAAGGATCTTGACTTGTCTATGCCTTTTAAAAGCTAGAACTAATTTATACAAACTAATTTATGTGTGATTGAATACCAATATTATTAATCAATGGGTGAATCAATGACCTTAAGTTGACATAACATAAGGATAATTCTGGTGTACATGAAATACACAATTTTAAATTCTTGCTAATCAGCCTCAAACATAAACTATGTCATTGTAGTGACTATATGCAAATCCAAACTTACGAGTTTAACTCACTAAGAATGCATATAAGAGCTTAATTGATCAAAGAAACAAAATAAGATGTAAAACAAGTGAAATAAGACACTAAAAACATAGCAAAAGAAAATTAAAGAAGAAATTTGATCAAAGGCTATGCCCTTGGGTATAATTTATTTACTTTGGATGATCAAATGTCAATCTACCATGTTTAATATAATCATATAATGCTAATCTTTTAGTTTAGAAACACAAAGTCAAGTTAATCCATTTCTATGGTACTAACCCTTCACTAATCATGTATTTAACAACAATTTTTATTAGTAATCACAAGATAAGTATGCATGAGTTTTAAGTTCTAAAACCCATTAACATCCTATACATCAATTTCCATTGGTTAGGCATGAAAAATTATATAAGATCCAATCAAATATTTCAATAAACATTTTCAATGCATAAAAATGTATATATAGCCTCTAGCTCATGTAAAATTTAGTATTAAACACATAAAATGAATATGAATCTTTATGAATCTAACCATAAACATCCTAAATCAACATTCAATCACCATAATCTATGGTTCAAAGTGCTAATGAGATATTAATCATTCTCATTTGGTTTGCTTTAAGGTCTTTTGTGGTAATTTAGATGTTTTTTTTTTATGGTTTACTCTGAAGAACAATGAGCATTTGACATAACACAAAATATATTTAAAAAAGATAATTTTTTATGCATACAAAATTTGATTCACATTTTTCTATCCAATCCTAGAATCATCTTGAAGTTCTACCCTTATTGTTCAATGCCATTTTTTTTTTCATTCACCCAACCAAACCTCAAAAACCTTTCACTCTTTTCACTTACTTTAATGAAATTAACTTTCTTTTTTCTAGTCAACTATAAAAATCTTGTTTAAAACTTTTCATTTTGTCTCTTTCCTTATTGTTTTTACCCTTTTATTTTTAAAAGTTTTCTTATACGTATACACTTAATGCTTTAAACTCTTATTCCATTAAGTTTCCATCAAAATCCATGGTTGAGAAGCAGCGGTTCACATTACTTTTGTCGGATCTAACACCGTCGAGTTTTGCGGAGAGCCCATTTCTCTCAGTCAGACAGAGTGGATTTACCAGATTTAATCCCCTCACGGGAAAACCTTAAAGAAACCTCTCGACCGTCACAGACTGCTGCCATTGTTCCTCTCAGTTTCTCGGTAAATGGCTGGTCTTTCCTTTTAACGGCAGCAGAACAGCACCCTCCACCATAGCGGTAGGTGTCTTATCCATGGTCTCAAATCAAATTACAAATGATGTTGCCATTGCCTCTTATACCAACTTCTCCTTTAGACCCGCCGGCCATGTTCGATCTCCTCCAGCATTGCATCGCGAGTCTTCATCTCATGGCATTTAATTTCTTTCTCTGGAGTCACAAATCAACATTACAGATCCTATCTCCACTGCAACGTACTTCACAGTAGTTTTGGAGACAGTTTTTACTACTTCTCCTGGCTATCGTACTTTGTATGGAGTCTGTGTCATCTGACCTTCATCTCCGTGTGCAATCTCTCCTAAATGGGACACAGCCCAACTTTCAACCCATTAAAGATTGCATAGTCACGTCCAGGTCTCAGTTTACATAGTCAAAACTCAATATCTTTATACTATTAAGTAGTAGTTTAAGGTAAATTCCAAATTTGTTTTGCAGATTAACATTTAAGATAAGTTTTATTTCGTATTTATTTTTGTATTTATAAAGCGTTATTTATATATCATTTAAATTTTTATAAAATTAATTGATGTCATTTTGCAAATGTATTCTAATTAGTTTATAACATGTGAATTTATCTTCGATCAAAAAAAAAAAAAAAAACATGTGAATTTATCAAAAAATACTTTGTGAGTGCATAAAAAATTGCGGACATAGGATATAAACCGCAGATATAACATTCGGAAAAAAGTAGTTTAGCAATGTAGTAGCAACAAGTACTTGAGCCGTTTAAATTAGTTTTAGTTATATAGTTTTAATCATTAATGAAACCTAATTTTATACATGTGTACTATTATTTATCAAATAAACGTACGTAGTTTTGTGCCACCCTACTGCCAATATTTCTTTACCACTTTCGACACCATTTATATATTCTGACGGCAACTAGCGGCCACCACCGTCCACCATCAACTAATCAACGAAAGGATATAGTCCACGACAAGGGCAACCGTTCTCATCGCAATTTTATTTTTGAGGACTAAAGTTCTGTAATTAAGCTGTCAGAAAACCTCAAGAAACCATAGCATATTAGACTTACTTACTTAACAACCATTTCGTATAACAACAAACATCCCGTCTGTAGCGATGAACATAGGAAAACCATCGCTAGCTAAATCTCAGAAATTATTGTTTTCATTTGATTATCACTTGTAGATCCTAAATTATTTCGAAAGCTCCTATCATTTCTACTTAAAACATTTGTTATTGGGAGAATTGTCTAGTAGTACTACATGCTTCAGCCTTCAGGTGAATGTACATGAACCAGATGCGATGCATATTCACATGATTATCGAAAACCTCTCATTTAGAAATTTACAACAAAAAAAAGGTTTTAAATCTTCTATGTATTAACAAAACAATCGTCTGAGTGACCGGAAAATGGTCCTCGGATTTCAAGTCTCAGAATAAGCGAGAAAAATGTCAAACAACCCACTTGTCACAAAGTGTTTCTAACAAGCTCTTACGAATGCACATTATTCACTTTCTTTTACCAATATGCTATTTGCCAAATCCTTTTGAATAGCTATCAATATCTCTGTATATGTATAGTACTGTTCAATTATAGGTATATGATTCAAACCTTTTTTGTTCTTTTTTCTCATTTTACCTTTGGTCATTTAACCAGCTTGAAGGAGTTGTTGGGTTTGCAACCAGCGGCCATGTGCTTCTCTTGCTCAGAGAGTGAGTGACGGAAGTGGCAACGGTGACCATAAGGACAGATATCACCAGCAAGAACCATTCTGCAAACTTCAGTCTTGTAACGAGGATGGCGGATCACTGGGCGGAGTTCTTTAATGCCGTGAGCGAATTGGCAATGGTCACCATATGGGCATGTCCCTGTCTCTTGCCATTTGTTGCAAAGCTCTGTCTTTGTCATCCCTTGATTGTACACCTCCACTTCTATTTCCTCCTCTTCTTCTTTCTTCCCTCCTCGCACATAAACCTTTTGCTGCAATTCCATTCATTTTTCACCAGTAAATCTTTAGTTCAAAGAATGCAGAGGAATAGACGATAGTTTAGTTTCATAGAAAGAATCATATATGCAGAGCACAGGCTCAACAGTTAAACAAGTGTATAGTGTCTCAAAGATTACTTATTTCCCAAAACAGTAAAACGAAAACCGTCCCTATATCAACTCTAAGTAAAGCCTTTCCTGCATTAGTCTTTTCACCTTTAGTTCAAAGAATGCAGAGGAATAGAGGGTTGTGGTGCTTTCATGAAAAAGAATCATATATGCAGCTCAGACTCGACAGTTAAACAAGTGTATACTATAGTGTCTCAGTGAGTACTTAGTTCCCAAAACACTATAACCAAAATCGTTCCTATAAAGACTTAGTAAAGCCTCCTCTCAGGTATATACATTTTTCCTGCATTTCATTCAATCATGGACCTTCATTCATCATCATTACTCTTAACATATCTCTAGTTCAGTGAAAGCAGAGGAATAAAGGATTGTGATATCATAAAAAGAAGTAAACATGCAGCTCAAATTGAACAGTTAAGCAAAGTCTATAGTGTGTCTCAATGAGTATCTATTTCCCAAAACACTATACCGAAAATCATTAGCTAAAGACTCCTCCGAGATATACTGGTTCCTGCATTTCATGCATCCATGGTTCTTCCTTGATCACTATTACTCGTAACATCCATCGTTCAGAGTTCAGAGAAAGCATACACATCAATACATGGTTCTTCATTCATCACCACTACTCGTAACATCTATCGTTCAGACTTGAAAGAACGCAAACAGCATCAATACAGTTCTTTCGTTTCTTTCTCCTGCTTAATAATCTAAATCTAAACTTAGTACCAAAACCAACAAATGCATAAACATTACAAGCAAAGAATGCAGATTCTAATAACATTCAACTAAACCAAATTGATTCCAATAATCAAGAAAGCAAAGAAGAAATAGTTACCGTCGTAGTGAGTTGTTGTTGACCACAAGTCCCAGGCTTAGGCACGGTTCCACGAGACTTTCCACATTGAGCAGCGGCACCACCACCACCACCACCTCCTTGATTCGCCTTCGAGTAACCGCTGGATCTCACGGAGATGCTCTTCGGAAGCGAAGAACGGTTAAGATCCTCATTCGCAATCACACTCGTCGGACTCTCATCGCTGACGTCATCTCTCTGATTCGGCGCACGGTTCTGATTCTCAGCTTCGTCTGCGTTGTCTCGATTCCCTCCGATGGAAAGATTGCTAAGCATCCGAAGCGGAACTCTATCGTAACTGAACCGGTTCTGGATAGAGGATCTGATCAGCTGATCAAGCTCTTTCTTCAAGTGACGATTCATCGATCGGAGCTCCGTGTTCTCAAGACGAAGCACTTCCGCTTCCAACGAAGCCTCGTGGAGGCGCGTGTAACACAACGCCTCTCGATTCACCATATCTTGGCGCTGCTGCTGCATCACGTTGCGACTCGAGTGGTAGAGTTGATCGCATAACAGAGAAGGCGCAACGACGTCGCCTCCTCCACCAGACGGTTCGCCGTGAGAGCTCATGATTCCAACTACTCCGGCTGAGCTTCCGCCGTAAGTAAACGGCGCGATTTCGTTTTCCATCGTTTTCTCGACGATTCTGTTTCGAAAAATCACAAACGATTTCGATTTTAGTAAATGAATCGCCGAATCTGTAACGGAATAATCGGAGATTCGAATTCCGTTTTCGCTTTCTTAAAGAATCGCGGAAAGAAACTCAGATCTAGATATCATAAAGAGAATCGACGGTTAAAATCGATAGAGATTTGTACCTTGGAGTAGAGAGAAGCTGAAGAACAACCGAGAAAGTGGAGAGAGGAAACTTTCTGAGAGAGAGAGAGAGAGTTTGCTACGAGAAAAGGAAGCTACAGGGGTATTTATACGAAGGCTTGGAGGGAAAATTTATTAGCAATTTTTAAAAATAATTAATTAAATTAAAGGGAAAATGAGGGTGGTTGTTAAGTAACTAACAGAAAGGAATCACCCCTCCCTCTGGTAAAGTAGAATCTTCGGTATGAAGAGCAAGCAAGCACCGAACCACAATGCTACTATATTTTGACCATTTTTGGAAAATTAATTGACGTAATCATATCAATGTTATAGTATTGGATTGTTGTTTTGTTCTTTTTGACTATAATAAGTAGGAAGAAACCATAGTAGCTGGAAATACTAATAACCAAGGCCCAGTTATGGTTAGTGAATCATTTGTTTCAACTAATTGCTTGATTTCGAAGATTATTTGGAGGGATAAGATTGGTCTTTTTACAAAACTTGCAAGACAGTGGAACTTAAGCAGAAAGAAGGGTTATTATTACACTGCGTTTTAATTCGCTAATATATATTTTTCTTTTAAAAAAAAAAACTTAAAAAGAAGGTTTTGCTTATTTATCACAACTATAACTAATCCCCTTTTTAAGTGGTCTTTGTCAAAATACATCAAAACAACAATTATGGTTTTGGTTTTGGTAAACACAAAAGTCTTACAATTTCCACTGTTCCTATCTACTCATTGTCAATGTCATAGTTTGTTAAGTAACCTTTTGATTTAACATGAAGGATAAAGTTAAATTCTGGTGAATTTGGTGCAAACCTGTTGATTACAAATTGGATGGTGAAGCAGATAATCAACAAGATCTAAGCTTCTTTCACAGTAACATGCATGAAACTTAAATCATGTGAAATAGATGAACACAGCTAGATTAGTGTCTTATGTACAAAGGCATGGTGATGTAAAAAGAGATGCAATTCGGTAGCTACGCGTTGTACCGCGTTTATCTTCTGTTTCTACTTTTGAGACCATACTAAGCTTGTTTCTCCTCTCTGAATCAAGTAAAATGCAACTCATATTACTACGAGTCAAAGATATATGTACTGTCATGTCTACCGTTAATAGGAAGATTGTCACTGTAAATAACTTACGTTCGTGCTCTCTTCTTCTCCTTGAGCCTTGAGATGGCGTTTTGACGTGCACTGTTGGAGAGAGGTGAACAAAAAGAGATTACTTCCTCTGAGTGATTGTGAGGGTAATGACTTTCGCTGCTTCCTCCACTGGATCTTGAGAATGAAAGAGATGAGGAAGCTTGTTTAGGTGCAAATATGGAATTATTGAATGGTGAAGGAAATGTATTCACCTGAACACACATGAAAGGTAGAGAGACCTTAGGTTATAACAAGAAAAAATAAAAAAATGGTAACTAAAACGATTGGACTCTGTCGTAGATAGAAGATTCTCAAACCTCACGCGATATCATGTTGTTATTGGCGGCAACTGGATCTGGATCAGCTCCAAAAAGTTCTTCAAAGTTTCGGAAGGTGAGATCAATGTCAGGTATATGAAAGTCATCGTCATCACAAACTGTATCTTCACATACTCCAATGTCTTGTAGACTTTGATGCCACAACTGAAGAAACAGAGCTAAAACCAGGTAACTAAATGGTTCCCACAAAGACTTATGCATGATACTATTTGAACCAAACCTGATTGTTCTTATTAAATGGGCTTTTGCATTCCCAAAAGGAATCACCAAGTGTGGAAGACGAAGACAAGTGTGAAAAGTCAACAATCAGCTCTTTTCCGGTCTGCGGAAGATCGACCAAACGTTCTTCAGATTGCTTCGGAAGCTCCAATGGAGAATGGCCATCTTGTTCTGTCAAGGACAAACCCTTATTCTCTTCCCTGAGCTGAAGCTTCTCCAATTCAAGAATCTGTTCCAAGATAAAACCAGCTTCTCGTTGGACCTGAAAACCATCAAATACATCAGCAAACAGAGAGAACTATTCATCTACAAACCTCAAAAAGAAGTTATTTATGTATACAAAAGAGCAATCATCAAACCTTAGGTTTAACCATAGCAAAAGATTTCTCTAACGAAACATCATCGTTATCCATAACTCGAAAACCCCACATAACCGCGAAATCTTTAGCAGAAGGACAACCAGTATAACAGCTCACATCACGTCTATGATGCTTAGACGAGACAATACCATGGACCTTGTCATTGCATCCATTACACAGAAACATTTTGTGGTCCAAACATCGAACAACACAAGGCTGATTCTTACAAAAATCGCATAAAAGTGTGCGTAAATGTCTTCCCGAGAGTGCATTAGCTGAATGGACCTTGGCATCACATGTTAAACAAAGATTTGCTGCATCTGCTATACAATAGACCACTGCTCTATAACCTTTGCAAAACTCACACAATCTTTCCATTTCTCTCAATAATTGTTCTTTTTTCTTCACCCAAAATCCTTTGGATTCTCGAAAATATCCATAACTTATGCGAAGATTCGTCCCTGTTTCATCAAAATATCAAATTTAGAGCAAAAGTTAGTGTATATATATAGACTCAGAGATCACAGATCGTAGGCAAAACTAATAAACAAGACAAAAAAAAGGGGAAGAAAATTTCACCGGTTACAGAAGAAGCGTAGAGTTATGTGAGAAAAGTACTAAAATCGGAGAGATTCGTATTTCGTTACACAGCTTTATCTGTTTTAGAAACTTCCTATCTGATAAAAATCCGTCGGTTTGGCATGTTTTTATTTTTGTTATGCTGACGTGGCAATGCCACATAGATTTTTGGTGGGGACTACATATTGGTGATTACGTTATCCTTATGCACGTGAGATATGGGGAAGCCACGGACGTATGTTCCACTGTGACAGCTTCTTTCTCGACCCATCATCCCTAAGCTTACCTTTTCCTAACCAATTAGCTCAAGCCACGTGTTGTGTAGCCAACCCAGACCGAACAGGATATTTCTTGTAATTGAAAAATACATTTTAACCGAACTAAACCAAAGAGTATGGCTATATTTGGTATAAAAAAGACACTACATTACCGGATCAGCTGTTTTTCCGTCAAGATTTTGTCAATTCGGAGAGAGTTTTGAAGCAACCAAGTGCATACGCAATAGAAAGTGTAGACCTAATAGGCTAATAATATAGATAAGCTTTGACTTTGTTTAAGATTTGAAATTTAGGTCAAATAGTTTTTGTACTTTTCAAAACATACTAAACTTCAAACCAGATTCTCATTGATCCAGCTCGATTCGATTTGGGAAGTGTTTATCAAGAGACGGAAAATGCACCAAAACTAAAATTCAGTTTTGGTTTTCTGATTAAGTTTAGTTAAGATAAAAAAAAAAAAAAAACAAAAAAACAAAAACAAGTTCCGTTTATCTATATATTGGACACTCCTAAGAACATGCTGAATCTGTAATCTAACCGATGAAAAAATTGCAGCAAAACGAGAAAGGTCACAGATACAACACCAGAGTCTTTAGCATCCCTTCCATGCCCATCTTGATGTACAAAAATCTGGTTTACGCTACAGTTCGACATTCCAGATTTGGCAGATGAATGCAAACCTGCAGGTGCGTGCCTTCAGTCTGCTAAAAACTTCACCACCAAGTCGAAGATAATGAGCTTCAGTGTCATATCATAACAACAAAAGATGAGGAGGTCTTATTTATCAGTTACCTGTTTGTCATCTTTTTTTGGAGTGCACTTCAATCATATCACCTTCCTCCATCTCAAGATTAGAGGGAGTGGTCGATGGATTAATTTTGTCACCGTCAAAAGTAAATACAAGATCTGTCGGGTCAAGCTTTTCTTTATCCGTATACATTTTGAAAACACGCTCAAACTTCTCATCCTACAAGGAAATGGTAACATACCCAATCAACATCAGTATACACAATCATCTCATGTTTTACAAGCTTCAACAGAAAATGCAAATCTAGTTAGACATGCGATGTAACATCTCTGCAATTTTAAGAGGGAATCTAAACTAAATCGAGATAACAAAAGTAAGCCGTTCATCGTACATGACAAAAATCAAGCAACATCATTATGTGTTAAAATACTATGTTATGATGACACATTGATAAGAACAGGATATTAGATAGAATCCCTAAACGAGGCCTCTACGCCCTGAACACTTTTCAAATATTCTGCCCCATTCAGTGATCTCTTTCACTCCTTATTCAGACTCGCGTTTTCCTCGAAAGCTCGAAATAGCTAGCTATCTAGATCTTAGCGAGGGTGATGAAACAGTCTTTCATGTCTACTTAAGCTTTTATTTAAAGGAATGTTGGTTAGTGTAAGCAGTGAGCGAAACTTACCGCAAACACCCGGAATTGCTTCTGTCCATCTTTATCCTGAATAGTAATGATAATCTTGGCCCTCTCACTACTAACCCCTTGTGGTGCCTGAGCAACAGCCTCTGAAGATGGTCTAACTGAAACTTCTTCAGCTTCTTTCTTAGCAGACTCCTCAGCTTCTTGCCTCACATCCACTACAGTATTCGCGTACGACATAAGCTCCATCTTCTTCGACCTACACATTACATATTCCAATTCCGAACTTATCAAAAACCAATAAACGAAATCATATCATCAAAAAACAGTAGCGAAAATACTCAAACACACACACACACACACAAAAACTACCTCAATGCTTTAATAGTAGAATCTTCACCAGACTCTTTGCTTTTATCAAATACAACCTTTGGTGGAGGAGGCAACCAATCATCATCAGCCGCTACTTGAATCACCTTCACATCTTCTTCATCTTCCTTCACAAACTATATATACAAAACCAAACTCTTTAAATGTTTCAAGAAAGGTTTGATTTTTAAACTCAGACATAACAAGATTCAGACTCTGAATTGTCAAGAACAGTTCATGAAGCCTCTCAATTAACACAAAAGATCAAAACTTACGTTTTGGGAAATCTTGGCTCTCTTCTTGACGGGAAGAACCTCAGAGACATCAGATTCATCGTCTGCAAGAAATTTCAAAATCAAGAATGAATAGTATTATCGCGCTTTCCGTGACCAAAATCAATGAAAGTGAAGAAAGAAACTCAACCGTCGATGCAAATGAAATTAGAGGGCTGAACACGGTGATAATCAAAAAGTGGTTCTAGATCTTCTCCTTCACCTCCCTAAACATATACAGTATAATATAATAACATTCAGAAACCATAAAAGTAAATTAGGGTTTCGAAATTAGGATGTATAGAAAAGTTCTGACCATTGGGTAAGCAAAGAGTTTATCTTTTCTGTTGGGATGCGATCGAAGTTACAGGTTGAGGAACGGAACGGAACTCCCGAACTCACGAGTGATTTTGAATTTTTGAGATGGGAAGGAGTTGTGAAGACGCATCGCATCGCCAGTTCTAATGTACGCGCGTGGGGTCACGCTTCTTCATTTTTTGGGCCTGTAGTTTGGGCCTGTAATTTGGGCCCATTAAGTTAGACCGAACCAACTCTGATTTCTAAAATTTTCATATCTTTTTAATCATGAGTTGAGCCCAGCCAGGATGGAAAACAAATATATACATTGTTTGATATAAGTCGTTCATCTCAGTTCTCTCAGGTGACCAGCTAACGTCATATATATTATATTAACATGAAATTCTGATCCTTTTGATAAGGTATGGCTATTTTGGAGACACAGAAAAAGGGTAATGTATGGTTCCTATAAATTTGTGATCATGTCATTTCAGTTGACATGACTTTCTCGAGTTCGTTTATTTATTCATAAAGAGTATACTCAAAATATTTTTTTTTTAAATGCAACAAGGTCTTAAATTAAGCAATTCGAGTTTTGGACAAAGAGATATAGGTTTTCTCTGATAGAATATACTCCCCGGATCAAGGAGTATTACATAAATACATGCACTTTCTTTGTTTTGCGTGCATTTTTTAAAGTACATGCACGCAAGCACGGACGTGTTTGTGTGAGTGGATGGATCATCCAATACGTATGGGTTTGGATATGGCCAGACAGGCTACATTTCCTAGAGTTGACTTGATGACTTGAACCAGGATCAGGGAAGCTGTGAGGACACCACTTAGCGGGAAGACCGAGAGCAAGATCCCACGGGAAGATTAATCCTAATAAAGCACGTTTATAGGTCGAAGTTCTCTACGCCAAGGAGTGATCTGGTCGTGATGGCGACTGCCCCGGCTTGGTTTGTGACGGCTTCGGCTTTTACTTGAGCTGTCACATGTTACGTGAAGGGGGATGCCAGAGAGTGGAGGGGGGTTTCGGTTTCCGTCGTTAAGGGAGCAACGCAACACTTATTTGGACGGCGGTAATTAGGAGGCCGTCAAGTGTAAGGGCGTGGGAAAGGGATGATAATGAAGCCATGAATATCATGTTAATCAAAAGAGCACTTGTCGTCTTCACGGTGACTTCACCATTCTGTTTTTTCTTTTTCTTTTTGCAAGTTTTGTTTGATGGTTGGTATTTTTCGGAATAAGGTTGTGTTTTATCGCTACATATTGATATATTTGCTGCATACTAGATATATTGATGATATACAGATGTACTGCTTCTATGTTTTTATTTTTTTTTGCCATGGGACCAATTTCTATAGGTGAAAGAACCACAACTTGTAACACATAAACTTTCATTTTTGAATGATATTTACTTTTTAGCAAAAAAAAAAAAAAAGGTTATGTTGCAAAGAGCATAAAGGGCGTGTATATATATATATGAGTTACGGAAATTGGTATTATATTACAATTTGGATGATGGGTGATTATATAATTTGATACGATTTCTTGATTTTGTTTGTGGCCAATGTGTGACGCTTGCTTGTGCTGTCCTTTTCGTAATCATTATTTGTACAGTGTATTTTATGGATTATCTTCCAACTAAAAACTTATCACCACGATTTTTATTAATGCGAGATACAAATTGCAAACGAATCAAATATAATAATTAATGGTCAATCCATGATATTTACATTGAACATAGTTCTGTTAAAGTCAAGCTTTGTTTTACAAACTGTTCCGTAAACGCCACTCTTCGCCTTTGTCTTCATCTCCTCTTTAGTTTTTATTTTCATTTTGATGTGTATTTTTTCACTCCCGTCTCTCATAATTAACTTAATATGTATATAGTCTGTAATTCCTACTTTCATGTAATATACACTTTCTTCGCAATTTCTCTAACTTTTTTTTGTCAATTGTTTCTTAATTCTTATTCTTATATCTGCGATATATTCTTAAGAGTGTTATATTTATAATTAAAAAACATGAAAGCATAATAGGATAGCCATGAAAGTTAAATCAGGAGGAGGAATCTTACCGATGAGATTATGTACCCAATCAAACATCATTCGGAGAGGCCACAAAGAACAAACCCGAGTCCGAGAACGATTTGATCGATCATTATCAACGTGGTGAGACCCTCCTCCGTCAACGTTGCTTTCGGAGACGCCTAAGTGAACCTCAAAACGGCAAATGGGACAGGTATTATGAATATTCAACCAAGACACAATGCAGCTTGGATGGTACAAATGCAAACATTTCAACTCTTTTCCTTCCTCTCCAACTTCAAACTCCTCCTTGCATATCGCACAAACCTTCTCTTTTTCCAAATCTTCTTCGGCGATTGTCACCGTCTTTACAGCCTCGATGGCGGATAAAGAGGCCGGTGGTGGACCAACACGTTCGTTAGGCATGACATCAGCGAATTCATCATCGGAGTTAACTAGTTCATGATTGAACCGGATACCTCCCGACGAGTTGATAAGATGGAGAGTGATCCAATCGGTATCGCTGTCCCAAAAAGGTCGGTTAAGCCTCATAATGTCAAGCTCATCGTGAAGATTGATCTCTCTAGAACAGAAAGGACATAAAGGACCATATAGACCATAGTTTCGGAGCCTAATGGTGCGGCTACAATGACGGCAATAGAAGTAGTGGAACGTTCTTGTTCTTCTTGTTCCATTCACAATAACTCTTGGACGATACTCAGATGTCATGTCTTAACGTGAAATTTTTTTTTTTTTCGTTTTGGGTCTAAACATGTGCATTTATACCTACATACGTGTACATGTTTTAATGACGAGGCAAGACGAAGCCTGTGCGAGTGAGTTATTCTTTTCTGTCTAGAGGAAGAATGGTGTCGTGTGGCCTCTGCTTATGTTAACTCGCGAATCTTTGGTGATTTGTCTTGTACGAATCAAACATTAAAAAGATGCTTAGAGAATCATTTATGATAAAGGGTGTACTGGTGCAGGTTTAGCAATGAGGGGTGTTTGTTTGAACGGCCCATTATCGGCCCATTACTACTTCATCCAGATATGTTTGTCTTTCTTCTTCCTTACCTTTACGGTTTTACACAAGTATCGTTTATACAAATAAATAATTTTTTTGCGTCTTCTAAATTTATACATGCCTCAGAGCTCAAAGTATTTATAAGAAAATTAAGATCTTACAATTTATATGTGGTAGTAACGAAGGCACATTTTTTTTTGTAACTACGGCACATCATAACTTCCATACAACATTCAAGAAATCTTCGTCATAGCTTACATAAAGAAATTAATATTCATGTTTATATAATTAGTTCATAGCTAGAAACCTAGAACAGATATAAAAAGTAATGGTTGATTTGTTTTTTCTTAAGGGACATTTGTTGTACTTAATGTGGGGAGATTGTTGAGGGTGATCTCTTTGCTAGTCTTAACTGATTCAATATAATCTGTGGTCGGAGTGATACTCTTCATCTCCTTGTTTTTACCCCATAGCACAAGGTATAATCCTCCCACGATAATCACTGTACCAATTATGCTGTAATATCGCCAAGTTAAGATATAAACCATTATATACATACATCAAATCCATCTCCACAAAAAGCAATACAATGTACATGAGTTCTTTTTTTCTGTACCTCCCCATATGAAGTGTTTCATTTAGAACAAACGATCCAACAAGAGCTACGATCACAAGTCCTACAGGGCTAAATACCGATACAAATAAAGGCCCTCTAGACTCGACGCACCATGCGTTGACCGCTACCACCATACCTGAAATCACAATTGCCTGCAATAGATATAAAAGATATACTTTAAGGCCAACTTAAATGAATCTTCTCTCATGGATTCCTCTCTCGTAGTTATGTATACCAACAAGATCATCATTATTTTTAAAAATATATTTTTGGACCTTTTGTTGATGTTATGTTTGATAAAAAAAATTGCAAATGGTTTTCAAATAGTTTAAGACAACAATTTTTTGTTTTTACCGCATAAGCAATGGTTAAGAGCCTGATATTCCATCCTAATCTCCATTCCTTCAAATCTATGTTCCAGCAAAGAGCGACTAGCACAGCCACTACACTTCCCGTCAGGTTCATTAGCGTCGCGTTCCAATACGGCCCTCCGAATTGTTTGCTTATTTTAACCTGTAAACTCAAAAACCGTAAGCAAAAAGTGAAACCCTTGATGTAACTTTCATATTGTCTAGTCCTATATATCACAAAAAAAAAATTAAAATTAAGCTCGTTTAATATGCAAGAGGGTTTGCAGAATAGTTAGAGATTTTGGGTTAGTCGAGACCAAAATACATGCCTTAATACATAGACACACACATACATGACAATATATATGGAGAAGAAAAGTGAAAGAAACTTGCCTGCAGCAATAGCCAAAGTGAGTAGGAAAAGTTTCCACCAAAAACTAAAAGAGCCCCGAAGATGGAAATGTGGTGGGAGGTGGCATTACCTGAGGAGCCACGTGACTGGTTCACTTGGGCAACCTTAGTTGACCACATATGAATTTCTTTTCCTCTGTAGAATATAAAGACAAGAGCTCCACCAACACCGAAGAGTGTCCCAAAAACTTTAGCCTTCCCTTCGCTCGATCCAAGCCGTACACTCTCCATTCTATAGGACCCACCAGAAAACAATAAGGTGGATATATATATGAACGGATTATTTTCTTTGTTATGAGATTATGATTCAATTTTCATTTAAAAATGGATTATATTGTGATTTGATTGATTAGACTTGCCTGAGAAATGCAGCCAATATGAAAGTGATCAACGGAGTGAGAACGGAAGCAGCAGAAGCGAATGTTGCTGACGTTAGAGCTAGACCCGTAATGGTTAAGATACTCGGTATCACCGCACTGTTCAATTATCACCAAATTATAATAAATCCAATATATATAAATTGAGGTATATCCCTCGGATGGAAACCTGGACTAATCTCAAAGATCGACAGTGGCCGAGAATAATAAAACACTCGAAGAGATAATTGGAGCACGCGCTCTTGATTAAATCTAATACTGTATATATATATATATATATTTTTTTTTTTCATTTTTACATTTCAATCTATATTCTCAACAATTACTTTTCAGCATAATTTTACTTTTCTATGTTTTTGGTACTTGTTGGATTTTAAATGTAAAACCGTTGGTTGATATATAATATTGATTAACATGGCGGAAACTACGGGTACCATGCATGCACGCTAATTCAACTTTTCGTTTATCATCTTGAATTCTTGATTACGTTGAAATGTAATCGTTTAGAGTTTTCCACCTCCTGGTACATGTTGACTTTAATTGTAAAACCACCGGTTGATAATACGGATAACATATGGTTTTTTTATATATGTAAATGTGGAGTCTAGATGAATATTTGCAAAATCAGTGTACCCTTGTGGTTGATCAAAAAAGTGATTTGCATCTATATAGAATTGAACATAGGATTATGCGAGTTGTGTAACAGTCACGCCATAAAGGTTTGTTCAATCAGTTTAAAGAAAATTGGTTAGGACACAAGGAAACAAAAAAAAAAACAGAAGGAAAGTTGAAGATTTGAAGTTTTGAACACATGTAGAGCTTGAAAACCATTTTTGTGTGTGAAAATTAACGTACCCCAGTGATCCCGAGAGAAGTGCTAGTAAGAATAGACTCCATGTAAACTCTGGCCTCTTCGTCCTAACCGATCACACATAGAGTTAAACAACGAGACAAATTGATAAAAGTCATCAATATCAAAACATACAAAAACAAACCAATATATGTAATGAGAAAGAAAAAAAAAAACCTTTGAAAGATGAAAGATAAAGGAAGCATGAAAAGTGTAGCAAAGAAGAGACGATAGGCCACAAGAACTCTTGGCTCCATACCATCTTCCATGGCAAGCTTGAACAAAATGTTCAACCCTGCGGTTGCTATCTGAACCACCACCATTGCCGTTATACCCTTCATTTCTCTCCACATTTTACATATTTTACCAACCATTTTTTTTTTCTACTTTCCTACCCAACCTTTTTCTCACTTAGCAATCGAGACAGAGTCACCGAGAGAGAACACTTAGACAAGTGAGATAGACACTCTTGAGGCCCTGAGTTCTATTTATTACACCGGCAGATTTCTTTCTTTCTTTCCTTTTCTCTTCCCCAAATACTTTTATCGCTGTGGTCCACTAAGTTTTAGTACCATAAATGACTTATCTGTCATAAGTAGATGCCAAATTCAGGTAAAATATGTTTTCGGAATATTATTATAGATTTATCATATCCCACCATATAATAGAGTCTAATGTTAGTGCTTCTAAAGTACTGTACCCCAAAAAAGACATTTAATATCCATATTAAAAAAACCTATAGAATTCTCTTCTCTGATCACAAACGGGCAGTGAATCACGCGATTAGAGACCCAAAATTTCGAATAATTTTAATTTAAAATTGAATATTCAAACATTTAGAACTATGTTCTTGTCTTCTTGAGATGCGATAAATATAAAAATGAGAAAACTAGACGTTTTTTACTACTTCATAAACCAGGTCAGTATAGCTTACAATTAATGTAAATAATGAATATATATTAACCACATGATGGTAGTTTAGTGTCCATCGTTCTGTGGAACTAGACTTTTCTTTTTCTTTGGCTAGTGCAAATTCTACGTAACGAACACAAATTCTAAAATTAGTGTGATATTCTTTTCTTGAAAATTTTCGATTATAAAAAGAAAATGTGACAGAAATAATTAGTTTACATTTTCTTGAAATTACAATTAGTAGACCACCACACGTATAAACAGTTGTACTCCACCTTATGAGCAGACGTGTAAGTTGGTGATTTCGCTACTTCATAAAATAAGTAGTGTTCTTCTTCATCATTGTAATTTCTAGCAAAATGGTTTACCTTTATATACCAACCGAAATGAGTAAGGAATCCAGAAACGTGTTCAGATGCTATCAACACGTGCGGCGCATGCTTTCAGCCTTGTGGGTTCTCCATAACGTACGTACGCCAGAAAAAAGTATACAAAAAAGCTTGTAGTCCAACATTGGTCCTTGTTTTGGTTGTAATTGTATTATTTTGTTCTAATATGAAGTGTTACAAATATTGTTGAGGGGTCAATTAGTTCATGTATCAGTATGGAAGGTATATTATGACTTCTGAAAATATGCTTCTCCTTGGCCGTTGATTTTTTATCCAGCTTTAAGGAATCTCATCTTTATTTCTGTTCACGAACACAATTCTAATAACGTACGTCAATTTTGTGCTATACCATCACTATACACCATTTATTTAAAGTTACAGATGAGTTTTCTTTTTGTTCTCTGACAGTTTTACACTCGGAGTTTTTTTTTTCCTTTTTCTTTTAAATTATCTGAGTAGATCATTAAATCAAAATTCAGACTAATGTCCGAAGGCATGTCGAAAATCGAACATTCTTGTCATTTAAAACATTTATAATAATCAAAGAAACTCTCTTAGATGATAGTCGTGGATTGTGAAAAATTCGATGTTAACATTATCCACAGGGGGAATCTTCGCCAAACACCACTTGGGTAGTTGTTTTGTTTTCTTTAGTGGATTAAACTTTATATCCGATTGTATTAATTTTTGCAAGTTTAACATATATAACCATAAAATTCTGATCGGTTTCAGAAATTTAGCTAATTAAGACTCGGTTGCATGAGGTTAGAGATCCCGATGACAATTATGATTTAATGATTTGTAGATGTGCTATTTATATTACAAAATAGTTTTATTCAAATCAAAGAGATCAAAACTTTGGAGTTTGCGAGTTAACAAAAAAACAAACATAATTTTGATTATAAAAAAACCATAACTAAACAAAAGACGAGAAATATGTTAAGGGCTTTGGGTTCATAGAACTACAAGATGCTGAGCAGCTTTTAGTTGAGGGATGATAACAACTAGGAGCGGATGTACGTTGAGTAAATTGGGAGCAGTTACCCCGGATGAAAATTTGTTATCTAATATTATTTTAATGAAATCAATATTCTGTGTTTTTATTATATGTTGTTAATTTGCCCCCCTTCCCTGATACACAGGTTTTAAACCCTATTAAAGCTACTGCAAGTGCACAGCAAACGAAGCAGTATTTAGGCGTCGAATCCCATGAAGACCAAAGTTACACTATGAATCTATGAGAAAGAAATTAAGCTAAGACAAATAGAATAGATTGTTTGTTGGAAATATTGAAAATAAGCAATGTAAACGATGTAAATTCAATTAAAACAAGCGTTAGGCATCGGG